>JAYMTK010004330.1:0-11231 GCA_036897405.1 Pelargonium myrrhifolium | reverse complement strand
CCTGCATCTCCCCTCCGCACCGTCTCCGCCGCCGTCTCTCTCGCTTCTCACCTCTTTCACGTTCATCGCCCACCACGATCTAGCGCTTCACATTTCTTCTTTCTTTAGATTGGGGATGTTCTTGGGGTGTGTTTGGCTGCCGAGAAAATTTCAGAGGGAGGGGGTTAGGGTTGGGGATGTTTGGATTTCTTATCTTGTTATTAAGTTCTTCATTTTTGAAATTTGTTCTTAAACATTGAAGTTGTGATCTTGTATTCTTAAGATATTGATTTATATTTGTATATGAACTTGTTATTGGGTTGGGGATTTTTTTATTCATATTTGAAATTTTAAAGTTTTTGATGGTTGCTGAAAAACATCAAGAGCCTTGAAGATTCCGGCATCGGAAACATCAAAGCTTTGAAGTTTCCGTCGTCGGAATCTTCAAAGCTCATGTTTGGTGGTGCTAAAAATAAGTTGAGGGATAAAATAGTAATTTCAAATTTATTATTATTTTTTTATTACAAAAATGGGTCATCTAACAGATTCCGTTAGGGGATTTAACGATAGGGGCCGTTGCGGAACAAAACAAAGATAAAAGGAACGGTAGAGGAACAAAGTAAAGTTGAGGGACTAAAATAAAACAAAATGGATAGTTCATAGACTAAACAAGATCTTTCTCCTAATTATAATGGCAAAGTTAGTATTTAGACACATAGCACCGCGCTATTACCTTGAATTCTTGATTATCTAAATAGTAATCTGTACAAACGTTTATTAGTTAACTTGTTTTGACTAAACCATTCCCAAACAGCCACTCAATGATTTTGTTTTGATATTCCCCCGGACCACCTTATCTTCGTAGCCAAACAAATGGTAAAAATGCTATTCTCGCGTCCATTTATAGTGACGTGTCAGTTAAACCGACGTGTCAGGGAATGAATGGAAGTAGTCTCTGACTGCGAACCTGATGCCATTCTCGGTTGTCCAACCATACTGGCGATAACATCCAGGCCAACATGGCCCACCAACCTCTTCTCCTCCCCTGCGCCCAATAACACGTGCAATCGTCGCTCATCACTTACTTGTCAATCCACGATTGGTCACAAAAAGCTAGCGTGACTTAAAAAGTACGCAGATGAGAAGCAGGTTATCGAAACCCAATTGCAGACTCGGCGCCCGTTCAGCGGATCACGTGGCACTGCGGGACCCACCGTCATCAGAGTAACCCAAATCAAACACAGAATAACGGAAGCATCACAGTGCAGCTCAACCAATTTTGCAAAACCTCCCACCAGTCGTCTCCTTCGTTCTCATCAATTCGCTTCCTCTTTTGATCTCCATTTCTTAAATTTTCTTTCCAATCTATCGAACCAATACGTACCGATACACAGTCTCTTTAGATCCGCACTCTCATCTCCATCTCTCTTTCTCTGCTCTCGGCGGAGAAGAATCTAGAGACGACAGAGAATGGGGACCGGTTCGTCGAAGAACGGTGAGGGCGAGGAAGAGAATCGGGAGCTGTCTGGAGGTCAGTTATATGTGTCGCTGAAGATGGAGAACTATAAGCGCAAATGCGAGCTCGCTCCTCATGTTTATGGCTCCGCTCCTCTTGTTGGCTCTTGGGACTCTTCTAAAGCTGTAATTTCACGTTCTCTTCTGCTATTCGAATTTTTGGGGGTTTTGTGGTTTGTTTCTAATTTGTTTGGTTGTTTTGGCGTGTATTAGCTTCCACTGGAACGCGAGTCCACTTCAACGTGGGAATTGAGCTTCGTTGTTCCTCCTAATCATGGTATGCGCTGTACTTGTTTATTTTCATTTTCTGTTACTTCTGATGACTCGGGAAACCAATGATAATGAAATTTAGAGTTTCATTTTGATGTCATTTTTGAAGCAAAACAATGATTCTTCTTATTAAGGAAAGTAACATATATAAGTAGCCTATTTATCTCTGGTTGTTTTTGTTTGGGAACATGAAAATTTGAACTCAATCAGAAATATATTTGCATTAATGTTCCCTTGTATGAAACTGTGGTTCTCATTGTTCTCGTTTTGTGAAAAATAGCTGACAAAATTAGAACCGACTTGTTTCTCAGCAACCAAACTGTGGATTTTTTCAACTATTGTGTGTTCTCTTCACTTTTATTTGATCGGCTAACTTTGTGTGGGCTGCTTGATTTAGAAACTCTGGATTTCAAGTTCCTTTTGAAGCCAAAGAACGGCACTGCACCTTGTATAGTTGAGGAGTGTCCAAATCGTCAACTTATTGGAGGAACCTTACAAGGAGATGCAAGGCTTGCAATATTTAAACCTAGCACCGAAGAAGTTCTTGAGTATCAGGTGTTCCTCAAAGCAGACAGGGTTTCACCATTTGACCTCGCAGCTAGTTGGAGAGCTTATCAAGAAAACCTCCAGCCTTCCACTGTTCGTGGTATTCCTGATGTTAGTATAAATTCTGCGCCTGAGAGTGGTGCTGAGGTATGATGCAAAATGAAATTATGAAATTGATAATTGTCGCATATCTACAGGATGTGTAAATACATGACATAAATAATGCAAGAGATTTACAAAATCTTATCTAAATGGTCAAATTTGAACCTCAGCCAGAACACCTTTATTATTACCTGTTACTCCTGTTAATGGTGCTCATTATGCCAGAACTTTTTTCCCATGTAGAAATTATATAATTTTCTTTCAATTATCAACTAAGCCAATATTTCAAAAGGTAGTCAGATGAACTCGAAGTGGCTAAGGATTTGGGCAACCTTATATATCGTCATCGAGTTCGGCTTCTTTCTGTGTGGCTCCTAGTTGAAACTTAGAAATTTAAATATTTGTTTTCTAATTTTGAAGAATAGTTCCCATTACTATTTAACACAATTACTAATGCATCTTGACTAAAAATGTTATGTCATGTTGTCTATACCAGAATGGCTCTTCAGCTAGTCTGGAGCTTGATCTTGAACATTATGTCGTCCCAGCTCCAGCAACTTCTGTGAACTCGAGTCTCGTTTATGCAGCTAATATGACAGAAAATCCAACGTCAATATTCCATGCTGGGGTTTTCTGTAACAATGATGGATCTGTCAGTGCTTCTTATACTATTAAGGATGTTGGTGTCGTTGCTGATCGTCCTGCAATTATAAAGGTTTATCTTGGTAACCCATCTTGCAAATTTATTATGCCTTAAAACACACACACAGTGAGAGAGAAGAAAAGAATGTACCAATTAAACCCTCTGTTGTTTACTGTTTCTTTAGTTCCTATGCTTAATTTTTACCATGAAAACAAAATAAGTTGTGCGTGGGGCAAGCAGTTGTCTTCATGTATCTTTTGAGCTGTTATTATCGTATTCTAAATCTGATTATTATGTAAACCTCCATAGGAAATGGAGGTCATAGTCCCAGATTTATCCCAGGCGTATTCAGGATCTGGAATGATTGAATCAAAGTCAGTGGAGACGTTTTACCCATTGCAAAAGCAAGACAGCCAAAGAGGACATTTTGTGGATAGGGGAGTAGGATCTCCTAGGCTTGTAAGATCGTCTAGTTCAAACACATTTACTACGGACGTAAAACTGGAGACAGGCACCAAGGTTTGAGAAAAATATATGTTCTTCCTACTATGAAGATTGTGCAAGCTAAACCATTTCCTAGCTCTGATGACATTCTACTTTAAACAATTTCCTCTATTTTCTTAACTGTGTTTTGTGTTAATTGTTAGAATTCAATGCCAGCAGCGGCTGGAGCTGTAGCAGCTGCAGCTGTAGCAGACCAGATGCTTGGACCAAAGGAGGATAGACATTTGGCAATTGTGCTGGTAATTTCCTTTATTCAGTGATGACTCAGAACTGCAAATAACATATTTACTCTGTGCACTCTCATTTATTTCATCACAAACTGTATAAAGCTGGAGTCAAATGTTTTGTCTTTAAGTAGCTTGAAAAATTAGTTTAAAAGTTAGCTTGGGCTTCAGGTTGGTTTGCCTGCTCGTGGAAAGACTTTCACTGCTGCTAAACTTACAAGATATCTTAGGTGGTTGGGCCATGATACCAAACACTTCAATATTGGAAAGGTATGGTATTCAACATGCTTCTTAAATCCTTGCATGATGGAAAAAATTTAAGGTAGTTTTATGTGACATTTTTCCCTTTCCCTGTCACAGTATCGGCGTCTTAAGCATGGAGCTAACCAGGTAGACTTTGATTCTTAAATTGAATTTTGGTTAAAGGCGGTAAGATTACTTATTGCTTGGTTTAATCTGTCTGTCATTATTATAGTTGTTTCATTTGAAATTGTGATTTAAGGCTAGAAAGGTCATCTTAGTAACCTAGTTTCCTTATCATCTGGTATCTCTCTACTTGTAACAAGAAAGAAAGAAAGAATGTACCTGTTATCTGCTGAGTGCTGCAATCCGCTAGTCCCTGTTTCGAATTACTGGTGTGAGTTGGAAGGTTGTAGTTTATAAATAATGAAGAAGTTAGCATAGTGAAGAAGAAGATGCACTAGGTGAAGATAACAGTAATTAGTGTTTCAAGGATGTTCATCTCAATATTTGATGGTGTATTAGGAAAGTTTCTACATTGTGTCAGTACTCTTGTAGTGCATTATTTAGCCTACAGGACTACTAAATTTTTATGTGATTTTTGCTATATTTAAGCAACCATTCTGGAAGATTTTAGAGTAAATGAGAATCAACTTTTCTTTCTAGAACCTGCTAATGCTAGATCATTTATAGATATATGATGCTATTATTCAAATTAATGACAAATAAAGATAAAACACCTAAACTAGTATTAGACAGATAAGCCTTGACATACCATACAAGTTTTCTTCTGTCATAAAATGCAGAAAAGATTTGGTAGCTGGCTATCATCTCATTAAGTGTTGTCATTGTGCACTTATAAGTCATAAATAACAATTTGGTAGAGAAAGATTTCAGGAGGATTTCAATTCACTGTATTTCTAGGCTGTATATGTGTTAGATTTCACCTGATAATACGAACTGTACAGGAACTCGTGTCGTAATTATTCTAATAATTGGCATTACTTTGTTATGTTTTGTTGATGCTTATTGATAGGTGCAAATTTATTGATACAGAGTGCTGACTTTTTCCGAGCTGACAATCCAGAAGGCATGGAGGCGCGTAATGAGGTGAACATTGTTTTGACCTAATTTTGCAATGATTTGTTTGAGTGCACAATTATATTATTTTTAGTTATTAGTTTTTGTTTGTGTCTTTGAATAAATCATGCTACTTCAATGACTCACTGAATCAATTATTTAGTTTATCAGCGTGTTGCATTGAGACTTTAGAGTGCAATTTCCCCACTGAATATTATGATTGTGATTATTGAAGATCATTAGACATTTTAGTTTGTTTGGCTTTAAGATAGAACTTCAAGTAGTCATTTTTTATTTATAAAGAACTACAATTGTTCATTTTTACAATATGGATAGAGTTCAATGATCCTGGGTATTGTGAAGCGTTCTCAATTCTGTTTGAAGTTTTCCTATTCAAGTAATGAGTTAATAATAGGTGAAACCAGATAACAGCAATGAAAGAAATCAATAAAGAGAGAGTGGACCACACTGTCACAAATAATTCAGCATATCTGATCGATGTGTACAATTTATTGCATATGCATATCATTTTACCGAGTCTAACTTGCTCTCGATAAAAATGCTATATCTGCTGAATTCAGTTTTGCTTGGCCAATTGATGAAATTAACACCATATTAATCTTCTTCTTTGTACATAGTTTTAATATATCACATGCTACTAGGTAGCTGCCCTGGCTATGGAAGATATGATCTCCTGGATGCAAGAAGGTGGCCAGGTGAGTTCTTTTGTGTTTGGTGTTATAAAGTTTTCCACAACTTCTGTCTAATCCTTTTGTTTTCATTAATTCTGTTTTTATTTGTAGGTTGGGATATTTGATGCCACAAATAGTATGAGGGCACGAAGGAATATGCTGATGAAAATGGCTGAAGGGAAATGCAAGGTACTTCATTCATGGCATGATCAGCTCTCTTAAACTAAAACTAAATATTACCCTGCATGTCATCTGAATTTTATATAATAATAGTGCCAAACTAGTAAGATAATGTATATGTTTTTCTGTAGATTATTTTTTTGGAAACGCTATGCAACGATGAGCGCATTATTGAAAGAAATATACGTCTCAAAATTCAACAAAGCCCTGACTATGCAGAAGAGTATGGTTGCTTTCTCAGACTGTTAGCTTCATGATATGCTGGGGAAATGTCTTTCCAATTATCATTGTCTTTCTGCAGGCCAGATTTCGAAGCTGGATTACGAGACTTCAAAACCCGACTGGCCAATTATGAAAAAGTACTTTTCTGAAACACATGTCTTATAAGTGGTTGTGGTGACAAATGCTCAATATATGATATTAAGTTGTACAATCATGGTTTTCATACCAGGTATACGAACCAGTTGAAGAAGGATCTTACATCAAAATGATTGATATGGCCAGTGGGCATGGTGGACAAATACAAGTAAGTAACTCGATTTTTATTACGTTGGTTGTTGACTTATATTGCGGCATGAGGTAAATAGAAGTGCCTCTTTCAAAGTGCCAATATTTAGCACCCCTCTTCCAAAATAGAGTTGATATTTGAAGATAAGAAACATCTATAATTATGATTTCCTTTTCATTATGCCTCAATTAAAACCAAATTTAATTGATTAAAGAATAACTTGCTTTGGGGCATACTACTGGTCTACCTTTTTTGGGCTCCTTTTTATTTGTATGGTACAATTATCTTTTAGGGTTTTATTTTCACATTTTTTGTAGATATTTGAGCATCTGTATAAACTTTGTGTTAGATGTTTGTGTAGTACCATATTTTTTTCATATTATTTAAAACTATAATTTATTTGATTCAGGTGAACAATATCAGTGGATATCTTCCCGGACGAATTGTTTTTTTCCTGGTATGTTCTGTGAAATATGCCACTCTGTCTTAGCCTTAGCATATTGCATATTCTCCTGTTGTGTAACAACAAGCCTTAGTAAAATCTTGAGGCTATTTTTGGGATGCAAAGTTGATAATTTTGAGGAGATGTACCATATGATCTAATTTTTTGCTAGGCTAACTCTAATCCTTCATTCTTGTATATAATAATGTATGGTGCAGTTCTGTATTATCAAGAATTTGTGTTGAATTGTTCGTTTGCACAATAAGATTCATGTGTGAATGAGCCATTCACTTTCAGTTGTGTCATACTTATCCAGTATTTGATTGTTAACCTAGTGCAAGGATCACCAGGAAGCTTCTCCATCTCAAATGAGTTATGTAATCATTAGCATGTTTTTCAATATAAAACATAGATACTATGTTCAGATGTATACTAAATTTAACAAGATCATATATGACTGAAATTACACTGACATGATTGACGTGTTTTTGGAGTTCAAGTCATATACCCAGACACGTGAATTTCATCGCATCCTTTTTGTTCATTTGAATGTTTATTTAATTTGCATAGCACATGAAATCCTATCAATATGTTGTAGGTAAATACACATCTCACACCCCGTCCAATATTACTTACCAGACATGGAGAAAGCCGGGATAATGTTAGAGGCAGAATTGGGGGTGACACTGTCTTGAGGTATATGCTGTCAGGCAATATATATCTTTACATAATAGGTGTCTTTTAAAATGCATTGAATAATTGCACTTCTTATCCTGTTTGCTTATAAAGTTGTGCCCTTTATGTACATGCTAGATGCTGTTTATAGTATATATTATTGTCAAAATCCAGTTGAGCTGATATCAAATCACCTTATTAGTATTTGAATTTATAAATTTTCACTGTAGGTATATCATAACTTTATAGTCTGTTATATACATTAAAATGCATTTCAGCTACTATCAGAATAAGTTAGCAAGAATCTGACCAGACCCTAGCATCATGTTTTGTGGAAATCATGTTTAAGGAGTGCCACTTTACAATCTTCACATTTAATTGAACTGGGATCTCATCAATACTCCTCTCCTCATTGCATACATAGCCTACAAGGAGAGGAGGTTATACAAGTGGGCCACAAGCCCAAACCAAAACCTGCTCTGATACCATGTTGGAAAAGTATTATTTGTGCTATTGAGTATTGATTATTAACAAGTACAAGAGAGTCCCTTTTAGGTAGGGCCAATTATTGAGTAGAAATAAGAATCAAAGACTAGGAAATATGACATGAGAAATCCTATAATTTTAGTAATTGCAATAAATCCAAACAGTTCTCTTTGGCCTTTGTGTACTTCGGAAGAACATACATGTGGTGTGATTCAGAGAATAGAATTGGTTAAGCATGAGGTCAAATGGCACCCAAACAAAACATGTTGATCAATGGATTCATATGGCTTGTTGTACCTGTTAATAATGGCAACAGTTGTAACTCTTCTCCTACTCTTGATTGAAATAGGGATAAAGTTTTGAATTCTGTATCTACTAATATGTTACCAAAAAATACAATGAAAAAATTCTTACTCGTCACTGTTTGCATCTGTCTACTTGAATATGGGTTTGATTCTCTTCCACTGAGACGTGTCTTGATTTCCGCTCATCTTTCTTCTAATTGGTGGTGTGGTGCATCATAGTTTCTATTCATACTTTGGTTCTTTGATAATAATACATCTATATTTACTTATCTTAAAATTATGTTACTTCAACAGTGGTAATGGGGAGCTTTATTCAAAGAAACTGTCCAACTTTATTGAGAAGCGACTGAAATCTGAAAGGGCCGCTTCTGTAAGCCTCATCAATTTTAATGGTTCTGTCTCAAACTGCATGTATTATGATATGAGTGTGCTTTTATCAAGTCCAATTGTTAGTCGATTTTTCCTTTTGCTGCCAAGTGCCCAGCAAACGAAGGCACGAATTTGAGTATGCTTGTATTGGTTGTCTGACAAGCTGAAAAAGAATAAATCGTTAAAAAAATAAAATGACTTCTCTTAATGGACCAGATATGGACAAGCACACTGCAGAGGACAATTATATCAGCAAGTCCAATTGTCGGATTCCCCAAGGTTAGTTTAATTCCATAATGTCATTTACTTGATCAGTTGTTTAGCCAACTTCAGTGGCTGAAAGATAAACCTGCAATTTGCTTGTTTCTAAAGAAAGTTGTATACGATTCCTGCACTTTTGGTAGATACAATGGCGTGCCCTTGATGAGATAAATGCTGGTGTATGTGATGGAATGACATATGAAGAGATAAAGAAGAACATGCCCGAGGAATATGAGTAATGTTGCTATCTTATGTAATTCTGTCATTGTTATTTCTTTACATTTGGAGGGAGAGAAGGAGAGAACTAAAGATTTTAAATCTGCCTCTTCCGCGTGCTTACGTTTCTGATTATGAAGGGAGCGTATTAGCACTGGTAGTTCCCATTTTAAGATGATTTGTTAACAAGATCTTTTCTACCTTCACCAACATTGTAAAAATTTGTTGTTTTGTTGCTTTTATGTGTTCCTTCATCCTTTTATAATTCACATTGATCTCTTTCTTGGATTTAATGTGTCCTCCATACTAATTACAGGGCACGTAAAAAGGACAAGCTAAGGTATCGGTATCCTCGTGGAGAATCTTACCTGGATGTTATTCAAAGGTCGTTCTCTCGTCATGGCTTAAACATATTACTTTCCGACTTGTTCTAGACCATTAACTTTCCCATCCATTGCAGGCTAGAGCCTGTAATAATTGAACTTGAACGACAAAGGGCACCTGTTGTTGTAATCTCACACCAGGTGATTATATGATACGATTCACTCGTGCTCATTTCTGTTTGATCATAATGCTTCAATTTTTTCTGCAATGGTAGTAAAACGCCATTACAAATTTACTATTCGTACTTGCAGGCAGTATTGAGAGCATTATATGCTTATTTTGCTGATAGGCCTCTAAAAGAAATTCCGCACATTGAGGTACTAGCGTATCTATTGAATAAATTTATAGTAAACGTAAAGGTTCCATGAATGAATTTTTCCAATAATGTGTTTCAACTCTTTGTTATCTGATATGTGGTGAACTAGTTAACATTTAGTTTTAGTGGGAATCTGTTTTCTAGAAAGAATAACACCATTTCCGGCCTGACTAATGAACTGTGAACTGTTGTTATGATCTTCAGGTGCCATTACATACTATCATAGAGATACAGATGGGAGTTACAGGTGTTCAAGAGAAAAGATACAAACTCATGGATTGAACATGGATTCATGGCAAAAGGAGGTTTCACTTTTTAACCATGCCATTAACATACCGATGGAACTTTCCATTTCTATTTATTGTTTTTTCAACCATACCTTAGTGGGAGTGCTCCAGTGTAATTTTACTATAATCATCCATTGAACTGTACAAATGAAAAAAAAAAAGAAGGCAAAGAAATATTTGTTTGGTAACACTGACCCCTCTATAAAGGAAGCGCTACATAAACAAAACTCTTAAGGAGTATTTGACTAGTTTGTTCGGTAAAATGCCCAAGACTTGTAGAGCTCTTTTAAGGAGCTTATTTATGGAGGAAATTAATATGAATTTGCAAAAAATTTCCCGCAAAATGCATATTGGTTTAACCGATTTTGTTCTATTATATTGACCTATGAAATATTATATGCTTTGCAAATGAGATAGACAGAATATGATTTGATACAATAGTTTAAATTACTCGCTTAATGTCTTATAAATTAATTACACATTTTTCAAATGTTTCATGTTAATTTTGCTTTTTAAACAATTGATACTTTTTACCATTTTTATCTTGCACTAAACTCAACTTTTTAAAACATCTTACATTTCTTTTTAGCTTTTCGGTATTATTATCAAACATGGCCGAAAGTTGCTTTTCTAAGAACAGAACAGTTTTCTACAAATACATTGCTGATTCTGTACCCACAGTTGAGGATCTCTACCACTTTTATGTAAGAATGTTGTTAGCTTCAAATCTTCCTTAGATTTTTTGCTGTTTACATGATATAATTGGCACTACTTGGCAGATTCACAGGAATGGTACGGTATTGCCTCCAAAAATGATCACATCACAAGCCGCGAGTCACGAGCCCAAAAGTAAGAATAGTACTTAAATCAAATTCAAACACAGTAGAGTAGAGCCTCAAAACATGGAGAGAAAAAGGTTGGAGGGTAGCAAGTAATGGTGCATGTATATAATACTCCCTCCGTCCCAAAATGAGTGTCCTGTTTTATTTGCATTTTTGTCCCAAAAT
>JAYMTK010004329.1:0-11232 GCA_036897405.1 Pelargonium myrrhifolium | reverse complement strand
ATTTTTGTGTTGTTCGTGGAATTAGGGCTTCTGTTTGTGGGTGTATTGATCGGAAATCGAAAAACCCTAGGTTTTGGGTGCAGAATTGGCGGATTGGAGCTAGGAAGTCGGGTTTCCGAAGGTACACGTATGGCTTCGGGGCCTATTGTGGGTGGAAATGATGGATCTAGGGAGAGACAGAGGTATACGGAGAGCAAGGTCTACACGAGGAAAGCCTTCAAGGGTCCCAAGAAGAACGTTGCAAACCCTAACACTACCACCTCCGCAGCTGTCGAAACGACCGCCACCGCCACTGCTACCACAACAACCGACGGTACCAATAACAACAAAAATAACCAAAGCAACGAGAATATAACCAGCGCCCCTGCCACCAATAAGGAAGTAGACAACAATAAGCACGACAACAACAACAACCAGACCGATAACAATTTGCTGCAGCCTGAGCCGGTTCCAAAACCACAGCCAGAGCCGGTTCCAGAACCAGAGCCAGAGACTGCGCCGGAACGGGAACCAGAACCGGAACGGGAACCAGAACCAGAACCACTGCTTGAGCCGGAGCCGGAGCAAGAGAAAGTGCAGGAGCATGAACAAGAGCAAGAGAATGAGCCAGAGCCGCAGTTGCAAACCCTAGCTGCTAAAGATGTCACTTTGGTGCAGCCACACGAGCAAGGGCAAGAACATGAACGAGAGAATGAGCAAGAGCCGCAGTTGCAGACCGTAGCTGCTAAAGATGTCACTGTGGTTCCGCCACAGGAGCTAGAGCAAGAGCAAGAGCAAGAACAAGAGAATGAACCAGAGCCACAGTTGCACACCCTACCTGCGAAAGATGTCCTGCCACAGCAGGAGCAGCTTATTTCACGGGCGCTGTCTGAAGACTCGTCTAGCTTGAATCGACAGCAGGAGTCAGCACCCAGTACTCAGGAGCCTGTAAATGGCTCTGGCAATCAGGGGTTGGAGGGTAGGGTTAAGATCAATCTAGGTTCAGGGTCAGGGTCCAGGTCGAAGCAGGAGATACGTGAGCTGCGGAGGAAGCTTGAGAGTGAGCTGAATATGGTGAGGACATTGGTGAAGAGGATTGAAGCAAAAGAAGGGGAGATTGGTGGTGGGTTTATTAATTCCCATGTCTCTGCTAATGAGGGAGTTGATAATGGAACAAATAGGGTTCATTCAGAGGTGGCTTCAGTAGGCTTTATTGCCCGGGAGACTACTAGGCCATTGAACCATCTGCGCGTATCAGTGTTGGAGAATAGTCAGGGTGTGCTGAGTGATAATGTGGAGAAAGAGAAGAGAACACCAAAGGCAAACCCATACTATCGAAATTCAGAGTTCTTGCTTGCCAAAGACAAGTTTCCTCCTGCAGAAAGCAACAAGAAGTCAAAATTGAATGGGAAGAAACATGGAGGGTCCGAATTAGGGAATGGGTTTGGGATGGGCACCAAGTTTTTCAAGAGTTGCAGCTCGTTGCTTGAAAAATTGATGAAGCACAAACATGGTTGGGTTTTCAATTCCCCTGTTGATGCAGAAGCTCTTCTTTTGCATGATTACCACATCATTATTAAGCACCCAATGGACTTGGGTACTGTGAAATCAAGGCTGAACAAGAATTGGTATAAATCTCCTAAAGAATTTGCAGAAGACGTTAGACTTACATTTCGCAATGCCATGACCTATAACCCTAAGGGTCAAGATGTTCATGTAATGGCAGAGCAGCTATCTAAGATATTTGAAGATAGGTGGGCCATTATAGAGTCTGATTATAATCGAGAGATGAGATTCCATCATGACTATGAGGCAAGTCTCCCTACACCTCAATCAAGATATGCTCCTCTGCCATTGCCGCGACCGCCTCCTCTTGATATGAGAAGGATTTTCGACAGATCAGAATCTCTGAGTCATTCTGTTGATCCAAAGCTAAAACCTATGAGTACAACTCCTTCAAGTAGGACTCCTGCTCCAAAGAAGCCTAAGGCAAAGGATCTCAATAAAAGGGATATGACGTATGAGGAGAAGCAGAAATTGAGCACAAACCTTCAGAGTTTACCTTCAGAAAAGCTGGACAATATTGTACAGATCATCAAAAAGAGGAATTCCGCTGTTCTTCAACATGATGATGAAATTGAAGTAGATATTGATAGAGTTGATGCCGAGACTCTTTGGGAGCTTGATAGGTTTGTAACCAACTACAAGAAGGGTTTGAGCAAGAACAAGAGGAAAGCAGAACTTGCAATCCAAGCCAGAGCGGGTGCTGCACAGAATGTCCAAGATAAGGTATGGCTTAAGTTATTATTTTTCAATTTTGACTCCCTTTATCCTTTCTTTCTTTTTTTCTCTAGACATTCAAGGTTTATCTAATACATGACTTTTTGTATGTTGCAGAACCCACCTCCCGCTGTAGCAGTAGCACCGAAGGAGATCAGAACAGGTAAAAATGTTTTTAAACATGAAGAGTTATTATGTCAGTTGGTAAATATATGAATTGATAGGTTCATATCACTTCTGTTTGCAAGCAGATGAGAGGAACGTTTCTGCTTCCTCACCTGTTCAGGGAGCTAAACAGGGGGATAATGTGAGTGGATCAAGTAGTTCAAGCAGCTCAAGCAGTGACTCTGGATCTTCATCAAGTGGTACTGTTAAAATTATAACTTCGCTAGTCATATAACTTTATGCTATTTAATTGTAATGTTTTTTTGGACTCAACTTTATTCTTTTCCCCTGTATGTGTTATTGCAGATTCTGACAGTGATAGTTCCTCGGCATCTGGATCTGATGCAGGGCATTCACCTAGATCTTGAGTGTTTTATCAGAGGTATGATGATGTACTTTGCGCTTTGTTTCAAAGTTCGTTTTTTTTATGTTCAGTCAATTTGTGTGAAGTTTTATTTGTGAAAATTGTGAAGGATATTAAACCATATCACAGTCAATGTCCACCTTTTTGTACCTATCAGCTTAGCCCTAACCTTAGCCCCTAATCCAACTATGTTATCTGCAATTTCCTGATGGTTTGGTGTTCCATTGATATATGATCATTCATCAGGGTGTTTGTGGAGCACTTTGATGCTGATGAGGGTTTTCTGCTGTGTAGCTTTGGTGAGGGAATTATTTGATTATATTAACTAACAAGACTTTCTATTTCTGTTTTCTTTTGTCTTCTGTTTTATTTAGAAGAACAAATTGAATTTGACTTCCACTCATTCTTGAATATTGTGTTTTGAACTTGTTTCAAAAAACGGAAGTGTGTTCATTAACTGATTAGAGCTTGTTTTTGGCATTTCACTACCATTTAGGGTCACATATTGATGTGCAACTTAAAAAAAATCAGTCATATTTAGCAGAAGTGAAGTTTCAATTTCATGATTATCTATCTCTTCGACATTTCTGTCAGTGTTGTTGCTGCTTTGGGTTTCAGTTTCTTTTTCAATGGTGTGTAGATTAAGACATTTTCCATTTTGCTTCTTTCATCATTTTTTATTTTATTTTGCTAGCTGTTTTTCAGTCATGGGTGAAGCTGAATAAAATAAAAGAGAAATAATGAATGTGGGTCATAATCTGTGTGTTACTACTATGGGAGAAAAAAATATAATGAATACAACTGTTTGCTAATAGTGAAATGCCTTTCTATTCTCCACTTTGTTCATATGGCCAACTTCAAGGTTTATCTTTTCCCTTTTTATTTCAGTTGTTCTTGGAGGTTTCCTGTACATTTCACATCATCCAGAGGAGATTTATTTCCCTCTTTTTATTTCAGTTTTCCTTGGAGGTTTTCTGTACATTTCACATCATCCAGAGGAGATTTATTTAGTACTGTAATGAGCACATGTGTGATGTGCTCTAGGTTTGAGGATATTGTTGGTATGGCCCTAAAACCTTAGTGTTATAATCATAAAAAATAAATTCTGTTTCAGATTTCTTTTGTTTACCGGGAGTTTCTATCGTAGAAGGAAAAAAAAGAATGAAATTCAATCTGAAATGTTTTTTTCTCAGGAGTGATGTTACTTGGAACTATAACCACCTTGTTATATGAAAATAGAATTCTTCTTAAACTTTGGAGCATGTTTTTTATTGTTGTGGTTGTGAATTGTGATCCTCTTTACTGAGGAATGAGCATGTTATGGATCGAGGATGCTGTGTAGTGTCTCTCCACAAAAATTATATCTTTAGTCTCTTGGAATATTAGTTTGTTTGTGCACTTGGTGATCCCAAATGCACTTGTTAGTGATGTTTAATTCATTTCTTTGGATGGTTTTCTGTATTGGTCTCTGTTTACTGAGAGATGTGCTTGTCTTGTATGTGTGATATGGATGCTTGTTTTTCTACTACAATATTTGGTTAATGCTATACCATATTAAATTTGCTGCAACCAAAAGAAAAAGAAAAGGCAAGCATGAATTGACACAACTGAAAGCCATGCACTTACTATTGAGATAAATACTATAAGCTGCACTACAGTTACTTGGTTTGTGAAGTAGAACATTTTCTAATGAATTGTGGGTCCTTGTAATATGCAGATATGAGAAGAGTTTAGAGTAGATGGTAGTCCTCGTCCATGTTGGAATCAGAATCATTTTGGATGATGATGATGATGATGATGATGATGATGATGAAAAGCAAGCACTCTGCAGTTGGAGAGTGAGTGTTGTTGGGAGAGCAACTACAAAAATCTTGTGCAGCTAAGCAAGTAAAGTAGTATTATTATTATTATGATGATGATGTTGGGCGTGGAGGACATTAGCAAGTAGAGAGTCCTAAATTTGTATAATATTTGGTTGATGGTTAGATATTATTATCTGGGCGTAGCACCATGTACATTGCTAACTACTGCTACCTGTTGTTTTTCTTCTTTTTTTTTTTTGGGCTTTTTGTTCTGCCAGATTCAGGATTCTTTTGTTGTCAGTCTCATACAAGAGATGGTCCTACAATTTTTAAAAAAAGGATGGCCTTGTAATGCCTCATTTGCACTCAACTCATGCACTGTGTTTGGTTGATGTGTATTAACTTATCTAAAATTTTGTGATGTGGATATTTTGCTCATTTGTTGTCCATTGGTTGTTAGTATTACAACTCTTGAGGGCTTGCCCTTGACAAAATAGTTATATATGATGCAGAAAATTTTCTGTAGGTGGCTAGAGGGCTTGATCAACGGCCATGCTTAGTAGAGGTGGTAATCCCAAATTTTAGATCGGATTTGAACTGAAGTTTTTTGGATTATATCGGATAAAATTTAATGATACAGATCAGATCATAGTAAATTGTCAGCTCTAACCCATATAGTATGGTGTGTCCTCGTTGAGGAAGTGGTTAAAATAAATTTGTCTATCTTGTATTGTATTGTTTTGTTTTGCATGGTTTGTATGGTTTTCAGTCACTTGCAGATGCTTCCTTTCCTTGCTCTACTTTGCTTCCCCTCTTCTTCATGTTTTGCTTTCCCAAAAAGTCATCACCAGTTATCACCTACTCTCATATTAAAACAATATTTCTAAAAATAAATTGAAAATGCTGGCAATTGATGTTACCATTTTTAGTATAAGATGCAATAATACGCAAAACTCAATATATATAGGCTATTATACACACACTATACTTTTATTTATTTATTTATTTTTGGTGAATACACAGTTACACACTATATTTTAGCAAATGTAGTTATTAAGAGTATAATGGTATATTAATCTCAATAAAGTGACAAACTTGTAAGTCATGTCGTTTAAACGTGTTGGTTATGTCGTTGCAAAATATATAGATTTGTGTTGTGTCAACACAACTCATTTAATTATTATAGTAGATGTATTATGTTCGACCGTATAACATAATTATTAAATGTATCGTGTTTGTGTTAAATTGTATATCGTGCAAATAACTTTTAACATGACATAAACACGACACACGCAATTTGCTAGCGCTGTTAATAACAACAACCGGTGCAGTGATTAAGTAATCCAAACATGATCTTAATCGCCAAAAACAAAATAAAGGATAAAATCACAGCTCACAGTCACACTGTTCTCAGTTTCCAACATATATTATATATAGAGAGAGAGATTAGAACAGAGTAGAAGGCGAAGAAAATAAAGAAAACAGAGGAAGAGAGAGAAGATAAAAAATGTGCTGCGGAGATGGCGATTGCAGGCCACTGGGCTTTCTATTGGGTCTTCCTTTTGCCTTTCTTGCCCTCCTCGTCTCCATAGTCGGAATCGTCGTCTGGATAGTCGGGTACGTCATCTCTCTCTCTGTCGGTCTTCATTGCCATATTAAAGATGCTTTTTCTGCTATTTAATCTTCTGGGTAGTTCAGATTCTTCGATTTACTGTAATTACTTGATGTCTCTAATATTGGGTCATCAATGAAACTTGGATTCATTTGGGTTTTGGATCTGATTTTGGAGTAAAAAATTGAAACCTTTTGCAGGTTGTTGCTTACATGCATATGCCCCTGTTGCTTGTGTGTGACTATTCTAGTGGAGCTTGCTCTGGAGCTGGTCAAAGCCCCAATTCATGTCATGGAGTGGTTCACTTCTAAGATCCCTTGTTGATAATTTTCCATCCTTCAGTTTTATGAGTTGTTAATTTTCTTGTCTAGTTCAATTTTATCACTTGGCTCAATGGAGAATTTAGATTGTGTGTATAATTTGGTATCTGAAGTACTGTAATTTGATGAATTCTTGATTTTTTAGTACATATGACATTCCAGATGCTTGATCTTTAATTGGTGAGAAATAAAAAAGCTGAATTTGTTTTCCTTATGTTCTGTGATTGAAAGATTAGTGAAGATGGGATTTGAATATTTTTTAGTTTCGACTAAAATAGGTTAGTGTTTTTTTTTTTTTTTGTTGCACAGTTCACACTGTAATTGAGATTTTTTTAACCAAATGTGATGTTTGTTTTTGTTCCCATTAAAACTTAAAAGCTCATCATCACTTCAAAAGACTTCCAAAAAAAAAAGAAGAAGAAAAAAAAAGGTGTGATCTTTGTGTTAATTTTAATATAATTGTACCTACCATTGAACTTGAAAATGATTATGTTATGGTTAATGCACCTTAGAGCAGACTTATTTTAACATTATTTTATGTTTCTGTTTTGCTGTGCTGTGCACAAGGATGACTAATCGACCATGATGCTTAGTTTGACTTTGTTAAGAAAGAGATTGCTTACAGGATCAAAATGATGTGGTGACAATTACAGATAATCTTTGTTAAGAGTAAAGAAATTACAAAAGGAATCAAGATTTTCCTTGTTTTGTTTAGCTTATAACTTACAAATATGCTTTCATAATTGCACATTTTCAGTCAATTGTCATGCTTTAGATAAGATGCCAATTCCCCCCTATTGCTCCTTGTGAATTGTCACTTTATTGTATAATTAATAATTGCCACTTCTTTAAAATGTTCTCTCGGAATCATATTATCAGAATATAGTGCGTGAAATAATACTTGCCAGTTTTGCCACAAAGGGTGTGGATGAGCATGGAACAGAACTACCTCAGCTCAGCTGCAATTGTTTCAGTGGCTATGGATGTGTGTCAAATCATAGCCAATTTGGATCATAGTTCTGCAAGAACATACTCACATGTTTTTATTCATGTTGTACAATTTCAGTGTGTGATGAGGAGCCATTTCTGGTTCTTGATGACAAGGATTTGAGTACAAACTATCCAACTTTCCAGAGTCACCAAATTTTTTGAGTGGGTTCTTGGTGCTGATGAAAATGACCTGACCAAATGTGTAGCCTATATAGATCATAACTTTAGAATATTCCAAGCCAGTTAATTCAAATGTGATCACATGCATTTTCTTTGCTCAAATTTCATCCCAAACAGTTTCTACATAAGAAGCCAGCAAAGTACTTGCAGAGTCTTTGGAATCTTCTTTACAAAGTTGAAGACAGAAACTTAGTACTAATATATTACTAATATTATATCATTCATTACAGAGAACTACAGCAACAGC
Organism: Pelargonium myrrhifolium; assembly: GCA_036897405.1. Classification (NCBI taxonomy): domain Eukaryota; kingdom Viridiplantae; phylum Streptophyta; class Magnoliopsida; order Geraniales; family Geraniaceae; genus Pelargonium; species Pelargonium myrrhifolium. The sequence goes on along the minus strand of JAYMTK010004329.1, from coordinate 3,293 downwards.
CACCAAACAAAACATAGTACTTGAGACCACAAAAAAGGCAAGGCCTCAAGCTTATTCACCACTCTAGAGTCTAGACAACTTAACAACCAAAAGACACTTACATATGAGACTCCTTCATTTCCTACATACACTACTACCAAAAGAACCCAGATTTACATTCATAAATAGTACTGTGAACCTCTTCCCCCATTGCTGGTGTCCTCTATTGTCTTGGCATACTGCTCATCAACACCACCACCTTGCGCTCCTGCTGCCCCAGGCTGATCATGTCCTATCACAAGATCTTTGGTTGTATGAGCAATCTCCACAATAGTCTCACCAATGGCTTGTAGGACTCCTCCTGTTGCTTCTTCTGCTTGCTCTCCAATTGTTGGCTGGAACACCTCTTTGGTAGTACCTTGTTGACCTTCTTGTTCCATAAACTGTTGACCCTCCCATCCCTTCTGCTGGTTAAAGCCCACTTTGGACTCTGGTTGCTCTTCCATGAATCTTGGTCTGTGTTGTTCTTGTCCCTCCATCCATGGCCTGGACTCTCTTTCTTTATTGATCTCTCCTGATCTGCCCTCTGATCTCTCTATCCATGGCTTGGACTCTCTCTCCTCATACCTCTGTCCCCTTCCATGTGTGTCCTTGGTTTCCTTCTTCCATTCTTTTCCGGTCTGTCCTTGCATTCTCTCTGTCACATGACCCTGCAATTCATCTTTGTTATTTTCTCTCCAACTTTGCCTATAGACATTTTACTACATTTATTACATGTCACTCCTTCACATTTTATGCATCTTCTTGTTTTTTCTTTAGTAGTTCCAATTGCAGTTGATGCAATATATTCCTGCATAAACATGGTGTCCAAACTAAATATGCATAGTTCTACATATGAGTTGTGCAACTGACATGTATGAATGATCATAAAGCAATATAATTATTTTATTCATTTTTATGCATATAAAGACTATCTGTATGAGATATATATATGTACATACCTGAGTTTCATTTGATGCTTTGTTGTCCCAGTCTTTTTGTGCCTCTTCCTTCTTCCTGGCTGCATATTCTTTAGCAGTCTCTCCAGTTGAGAGAGCTGCATCAGTAGCTGTATTGAAAGTCTTGGCAGCAAGCTCAGCTCCTTTCTGGCCAACAGAGGCAACTGTTGGTGCAACATACCCTGCCACTCCATGGACAGCATCTGCAGCTAATTTTGTACCCTCTACTGCTGCTGCGGCGGTCGCCTGAGCCGTGCTCCAGCCAGCCATCACGGCGGTGTCCTTGGCGCCAACAGCGGCTTTACCGGCGTATTCAGCAGCCGTCTTGCCAGCCGGGACAGCCACATCTCTAGCTTTCTCTGCTGCTGCAACAACAGTGTCCTTGGTTTTCTGTGCTGCACTCATGACTGTGTCCCTCACTCCAAAACCCTCTTCTGTTTCAAATTCTTCCATCTCTTCTGCTTCCTCTTCTTCCCGAGATTGTTTCTGCTCAGTCACACCTGTTGAAAACTCACAGGAGATGAGAAATGGTGCTTGAAGAAACATGTGAGAAATTTATTGGGTCTAAATGATGCTAATTATGTTATCATACCAGTCCTTTGAGATTGAGAGGTGGTGTTCTTTGCTTGGCTACTCTTGTTGGTGTCTTGTCCCTGGCTCTGAGATTGGGATTGTTTTGCCTTTGCATACCGATCCTCCGCGGCTATTAATGCAGCCATGGTGTTCTGCTGTGCTTTTGCTCTGTACTGGCCAATCTCATCTAGAGAAGCTTGTTCATGTTTCTGCTGACCACCCTTCCCTTGCTGGTCACTTGCAACACCATGTCCACCAAATTGCTGCCCTTGATTTCTGTGAGACATTGTACCCTTCGCTTGGGTACCATGTTGCTGACCTTGTCCCTGAGCTCCCTGATTGTGGCTGTCAAATCGCTGGCCTTGAGTCCCTTGCGACATGGTGCTCTTAGCGTGACTGCCAAATTGCTGGCCTTGACCTCCGTGAGACATGGTGTCCTTTGGTTGATCACCAAAATGCTGTCCTTGAGTCCCATGAGACATGGTGCCCTTTGGTTGATCACCAAAATGCTGGCCTTGAGCTCCACCAGGCATGGTATCCTTTGGTTGATCACCAAAGTGCTGGCCTTGAGCTCCATGAGTCATGGTGCTTTTTGCTTGACTGCCGGATTGCTGGCCTTGAGCTCCATGAGACATGGTGCTCTTTGCTTGATCACCAAATTGCTGACCTTGAGCTCCATGAGACATGGTGCCCTTTGGTTGATCGCCAAAATGCTGGCCTTGACCTCCATGAGACATGGTGCTCTTTGCTTGACTGCCAAATTGCTGGCCTTGACCTCCATGAGACATGGTGCTCTTTGGTTGATCACCAAAATGCTGGCCTTGAGTCCCATGAGACATGGTGCTCTTTGCTTGAGTGCCAAATTGCTGACCTTGAGCTCCATGAGAGATGGTGCCCTTTTGTTGATTGCCAAATTGCTGACCTTGGCCTCCATGAGTTCCATGAGACATACCTTGACCTCCATGAGAGATGGTGCCCTTTTGTTGATTGCCAAATTGCTGACCTTGGCCTAGAGCTCCATGGCCATGGCTGCCCAATTGCTGTCCTTGGATTCGAGCTCCCTGGCCATGGCTGCCCAATTGCTGGCCTTGTGTCCCATGAGACAAGTTACTCTTTGCTTGAGTGCCAAATTGCTGAGCCTGAGCTCCATGAGACATGGTGTCCTTGGCATGACTACCATGTTGTTGTCCTTGAGTCCCAAGGCCATGAGACACGTTACTTGCTGGTACTTGACTCCCAAATTGCTGACCATGAGCTCCAATAGACACGGTGTCCGTGGCTTGCCCACGCCCAGAGCTACCAAGTTGAGGTTGTCCATGAGGCACGGCCGTGCCAAATTGCTGGCCTTGGCCTTGACCTTGACCTTGACCTTGACCTTGACCTTGACCTTGACCTTGTCCAGCAACAGCCTTGTCAGCATTGATCACCACTTCAAATTTGCCCACTGAAATTGGCTGCTCTCTCTCTTTGGACCTCCTCGCAGCTTCTTGAGCCTCCTTCTCCGCAACATCAATAATATTTCCGGTTCTTGCTTTGTCAGCATAACTCTCCTTTTGCCTCTCTTTATCTCTCTCCTCGGTTTTGTTCTCTCTGCGAAACATTTGGTTGGAAGCCATTGTTGTTGATGTTTTGATCACAATGTGAGTGCAGTTTGTGTTTTTGCTTTGTTTTCATGTTGTCTTGGTTATGGCTCTGTTTATACTTTATATGAGGATCGGTTGAGGTTTGGAGGTGGTGGACGTG
>JAYMTK010004328.1:0-11235 GCA_036897405.1 Pelargonium myrrhifolium | reverse complement strand
TAAATATTTACATATAAATTTAGTTTTAGTATATTATTCACTTCTAGGTGTATTATGAAATTTTTTATATATTTTTTAATTTTCTACATATTTTTTTAAAAAAATTAGGTATTTAATAGTATTTATGACATCATAAATTACATGCTGACGTCAGCGAATCCGACCCGGCCGGTCAGTCCGGTCGAACCAGTGACCTGACCGGGTCGCTCACCGGGCCAGTTTTTAAAACATTGTCGAAAAGTACATGCCGGTTTTGTTCGGTTGAAATATCGAAAGACCGAGTCAAGTAATTGGCTGTTTCTTAACAATACCAGACCCACACGCTACCGTAGCTAAGAAAATGTTGAACGTCCTACTCCTAGCTGCCTCTCAATTGCTCCTCATCGCCTCCTCTCTCACTACACCCACCTCCTCACTTTCTCTCTCTACACTTCGCTATCGCCTCCCTCAACCCCTTACCTCCTCTCTCTACAACCCTCCCATGAACCTACTCAACAAGCTTGGCTTCAGCTCTAGGCCCAACGACGGCTCCTCCTCCGTCGCTCAGGGCCCGGACGACGACTCGCCGGCGCCTGGCCAGCTTTTCTCCCAGTTCGGCGCCGGCTGTTTCTGGGGCGTCGAGCTTGCCTTCCAGAGAGTTCCGGGGGTGACCAAGACGGAGGTCGGATACTCTCAGGGCTACCTGGACAATCCGACCTATAAGGACATCTGTACGGGCACCACCAACCATTCGGAGGTGGTGCGAGTGCAGTATGATCCCAAGGAGTGTAACTTCGACTCGCTGCTCGATGTGTTCTGGGCGAGGCATGATCCTACTACGCTCAATAGACAGGTGCGTGTTTGCGGGATTTTGATTAATTTCATGACTTCTTATTTAATCGGGGGTTTGTTGGTTGATTTTGTTTAATTTGTGAGATGGGTGAATTGTGCTTCTTCTATTGTCAATATTGATTTTTCTGGTTTTTGGATTTTACTGGTTTTGTTGATTATTATTTGTTTTCTGTTTTGTCTATTGTTCATTTTCTATTTTGTATGGCTGAATTATGATGCTTTTCATTTGTGTACTTGCATACTAGGGTTTCAGAGTATGATTGCTATGATGTGTTCTTTTATTCTCTCTTGTAATATTTTGTGCCTATTAGATGAATTTTTTGTATCATCATCATTATGATTTTACCAGGTTGATTGAAATAAAATATAAAATAAAAACAATGGTATTGTTACCCGTTTCAAGAAATGTTAATATCTTGTCTTACTTTTCAAACTAAAGTAACTGTGTAATGTTGATAAACCGGTCTCAATTCTCTTGTTGATGAATGGAATAGCCGAATAGGTCTGTTGTAGCCCAGCGCCGTAGTGTACTTATCATGCTGTGTCATTCCATTTATTGTTCTGTAGTTGTCTATTTTCAATTAAAGTTCTCTTCCCCTAATTGGACCTGTACATAGGTCAAGGCTCTCACTTTGAACTGTGATGTCAGATAGATGGTGTTATATGATGTTTTGATGAGAGCAGTTTTGAGAAACATTAACTGCCGTAATTTTCTTTATCGTGTCTCTTCATTTTTGTGGCCATCCTACAATTACTTTCCATGTACAGTGTAACATACTCTGTCAAATATGGATACATCTCCGTTAGCTTTGGCAATGATGTTGATTAAATCCATAATGAATTCCATTTTATCGATCTCAACTCCCTCTAATAATCTAATTTTCCTCCATGGTGATAAGGGGCTAAAAGACGAACTACATAAATTTCTGTTTTAAAAATAAATAAGTTTTCTCCAGGATTCTTATTGTTCAAAAAACTATGAAGACAAATATCTATGAATTTCTTTAAAAACCATCTCTAAGTGGGCTAGCCAATGATTCTTGATGGTTGTATCTCCTATGAAGTGTTGCACTCAACCACTTGGGTGACATGAGAAAGTTGGTATTAGATGGGATGTTTTAGTTCACTAGAATATCACTATTAATATATTAGATCCTACTTGATTTGGTGAATTTAGTAAATAGAGTTTACTGATTTGTTTGGCCTCAAGGAAGCTAGATTTGTGGTTATTTAAGGTTTGTTCTTGTGGGATCTTTCTAATATTTGATAGATATAATTCTATAACCTTCTTGTTCTTGAGGTCTTGATCATCACTTATTTCATAAGGGAGTTTAAGGGGTTATCCCCCGAGTTTTGGGATGTTAAGTGAAAAAAGTTACCTCCATTTAACTTTACTGAATGATGTGCCTATATATAACATCTTTAGAGTAGATTTCTTTTACTTCTGATATGGCATCAAACCTACAACTTTAGAGATGTTGGCTTGGCCTTCTCGTTTTCTGATTGTAGCTTATAAACTAGATCTTACAAATATTTAGCTATTTGTTTGCTCCCCCTCCCCCTTCTTTTGGCATGTCAATTGTTTAAATCTAGAACGATGCCACTGTTAGGTTTCTATAAATCACAATCATCAAGAAAATGCTAGACTTTATTGTTATTTTGGATGTCATCTTATGTCAGAAATCTGATGGTGGCAGATTTGGTGAACTGCAGATCCTTCCGTGATACTCCCTTTGATTTCCTTTCTTAGTAGTTGTGGTATTAGTAGCTGCCATCAAATGATGACTGAATATTATGGCCTTGTTTTACTCTGCTGCTGCATAATGGCCCTTTATTAATGACTTGATAATCCATGATGGACAGGGAAATGATGTGGGAACTCAGTACAGATCTGGAATATACTTTTATACACCTGAACAAGAACAAGCAGCCCTGGAGTCTCTGGAACGACAGCAGAAGGTTTTGAACAGGAAAGTTTTTACTGAGATTTTGCCCGCCAAGAAGTTCTACAGAGCAGAGGAACACCACCAGCAGTACCTTGCCAAAGGAGGGCGTTTTGGAGCTAAGCAGTCTACTGAGAAACGCTGCAATGACCCAATTAGATGCTATGGGTAATCTGGTATTCTTCACTGGTTTAAACAAGTGAACACAAGCTGAGTTTGGAGATTTAATGTAATGAGATTTTAGTTGTGTATATGGTTCTGTTTGCCTATTATTAGTATGCTTCTAATAATTATAAGGTATATGCGTGATGCTGTAATTAGCTTGTAATCTGCTTATTCCCATGCTTGTTTAAAAGTTGAGGTTGGGCACTTGATTGGCAATGGTTAGCAATGATGTACTTGGACATCCTCAGAAATTGATATCAATCATTAGCATCAAATCTTGTGTTGAATGGGGTCTTGTGGTTTATGCTCAAGAGACGGATTCAAGTCTTTATTGTTCCTGTTTTGGTTCATTTAATTATTATGTACATACAAAACAAAATGGATGACTATGCACAACATGTTAATCTTCACTCAGTCTCAACATGTAAATACACAAAAACCATCTATATAAGTTGCTTGCTGCACTATCTACTTAGTTATGTATAAACCACAGAAATTTGAGATTTGAATTCAATTTATTGTAGTTGAAAATCATGAGCAGACCAATTAGAAATGATGGGGTGTTTTTTTTTCTTTTTTAAAATATCCTTATAAAAAGTTGGCAATTCAAATTTTAATGACGACATGATGTAACAACCACAGCACTAGAGCCAACCAACCAACCATTTCTGGAGGGGAATTTGCTTCGCGTAAGCTTATTTGATTTCTTCTCCTTTACTTTCAATGGTTAGAAGGAAATGTTACTATGTGAAATGAAATGCCAAAGAGTCCAAAGCAGCCAAGAGGTAGATGGATTTGGGGACCATTTCCAATTCTTATATATATATATATATGACATTCAAATGAGAAATAGGAAAGTTGAAACTTGTAAACAAATCAATGTGAGAATTTGAATTTTCTATTCTTATTTTTCTTATAGACTTCTAGTAGCATTACATGACGATTATTAATTTAAAATAATTATTTTACATGTCACATAGGCTTCACGTCAACTTACTAATGAAACCATTAAATCAAATTAGCGGTAAGACTCTTTTGTCCCAAAAATATGATGTTCAGGAATCTCTTTTAACTTATCATTCGCGGATGAAATTGTCACTTAAAACTCTGAGAACCCAAATTAAAACGTTTGGTTAATGCAATGTTGAAATCATGATGTGTATTCACAATATTCTTCTCATCAAGGATCTTCAAGTACGCCAATTAAAACGTTACCTAGAGATCGAGGGAAGATCTTCAAGTATGCCAATTGTAGCTAGCTAGCTCATCGTGCTACCTGGACCGCTTCATGTGACTGACACCCACCACCTTCCACACACACCGTTGTCATCTCCACTTCTTACCTTATGCTGGAATTTAAGATGGGTGGCGGCATAACTCAAATTCGGGACCTTTAGCCATCATCGCTTTGATACCAAGTAAAGAATCATCTCAACTAAAAGTTTAAGTTGACAGTTGAAGGCTCAATATTAATTTTATATTCTAATACGCCGACATCAATATCAAAATGACCCGAGTGGCCCAAGATCCAAGACTCATCTTAGAGTAACGTAGAGCATAAATATGGAGACTTTGAGGAAGGGTTTGTCTGGCATGGAGGTCTCATATGTAGAGGTTCACGAGGTTGGGAGGTTTCATATGTAGCTTTATGGATTGGTTGGAGGTCCATGAAGCAACAGAGGGTCCCTTGGTAGGTTCACGTGACATTGAAGATCAATGAGGAGGTTAGTGAGGTGTCGAAAAGAGTTCTGAATGAGGCAACCAAGAATCCAGGAGGGGTGTGAGACCTCTTTGCGGGTAGATCATATGAAGTATAATCTAGTTCTAAAACTATAGTAAAAAAAAGTAGTAATTTACTGCCTTTTTGCTTACTACATATTAGTTAATGATGTATAGAATACTATTGATAAGGGGGAAAAAACTACCTAAAGGAAAGGTCACTGTAACTCTGAAAAATGAAAGGATTAGACAACATCTGAAACATTTGCTGTCAAAACTTGCAGCCAATTTTGAGCTATATATATTCAGGAAGAAACTTCACAGCCAGTTTGGTTCATCAAATGCTATAATCTAGCACATTTAACAATGACAACGTAAAACAAAAATAGAAATTCAACTAGAAGGTTTCACTGTATCTTGGAACATTGTAAATTTCAAAATTTGACATCAGCTATAGCCAAGAATTACACATCATGCACTCCTATGTAAGAACTGAGAAAGTAAGAATGTCTAATGGAGAAGCCCCATACAGATTTAAGGTATGAATATGCAAAATGTCAAACAGATCTGTCGATACAGTTAAGAATCGTGTTTAGGTCTCAGATGATACTTCAACTTGAAAAGATTACCGACTCCAGAAGGCTATGGGTATCAAATAAGGTAATATTCAGAGAAAAAGGCAACACTTATAATACCAACCAAGGACAATAAGGAAACAATATTTGCCAACACATTTGATGAGTCTGGTGGGAAGTAAAGTTTGTGAGTGTCACTGTCCCCTCTGAAACCTCTAACAATCATTGCCTGTGAGAGATTATGTAAAGGTCATAGTTAACAAAAGATTGAACTGAAGATATTAACTTTTGCAAAATAACTAATATCTATCTCAGCATATTAAGGGCACCATATTCTTTGGAATTACATAGAATGCATGGTTCCTTTAGCTTACATTCATCCCCTCGAGCACTCGTTTTAACACTACTTGCCCTAATCCTTTTTCAAATTTCTTTGGTACCAGCCTGTCAATGTCTGTTATTCAAATTTATTCTAAATTCTGAATTATCTTAAATATTCATTTAGTCATGTGCTACTGGCATCTTGTTGGAGATAGCTAATATGATGGCAAGCTAAACTAAAACTACACACTAAAAACAGAGTATAATTGATAACATGTGAAAAAGGAAAAGGAGTGTGTGTGTGTGTGCACGCGTATTCAAACATGTTGAGTAAACCTGAGAAATCTGCTCTGCATGGCTAAATATATTTTGGAAGATTCGACGGACGTAGGTGATAAAAACTGCAAATGGAGATCCCAAAAAGATTATAAATAATAGCGAACATGATATAGTGAAGCAATGATTGTTAGTATTGAAATCAAGCTATTGTTTAAAATATGCATCATTAATAATTGAAATGCATGCGTAGAGCAAGCACAAAACCAAAGACACAATATACTCAAAATTAAGAGATAATTTACACACACAAAAATGACTAAAGAAGAGTTGCCACAATTACTAATTTTAAGGCAAGGCAACAGAAAAATATCTTCACCAAAATCAAAGAGTCCTGAAAACATAGGAACAATAACCAGTCTACTGCACAATACTTGCACCATTTCGGGGTGTGGAGAGGGTCATCTATGCGCATAGTCTTACCCCTACTTTTGCACTTTAGAATACAAACTGACAAACTAAAAGCTATGGGGAAAAATGGTAGGGACCAAAAGAACAATTAAACCATGTGAATGACAGATATTTCTTGATGGTATCAATACTATCAGTTGGTAGTAACACGTTTTCTGCTTAGGAACTGACAATCATTGTATAATTTTCTAGCTAAAAGAGTAAAGACAATCGAGGAAGAAAGACAAGAAACAAAAATAAAAAGCTATTTATCACGCTGGCACTGTATGCTTACCATTGATGGTCTCCATCATCGTCAACTGTTGCCAATTTATCCTCCGAGATACAATGCCCAACGCGACATTGCGCACCTGGCAACATATCAAATCGATGAAGAGCCAATGTATAATGTGAATAATCTCTTCCCATTAACAATCTTTAAAGAAATGAAAACAATATTCAGACAAATATTTATACACTCAATCATAGCAAATAAATAAATAGAAATAGAAATAAGTATTCAATCCTTTTCTTACCTCATCAAATACTAGATTAATGAACCTCAGTGATAACAGCAGGGTAAGAATAACTTCAGCCACTGGAGCACCAATATAATCCAATGGGAGCATAAACCAGCGCAAGGCAAAAGCAAGTTGCTCTGGAGTTGTGGTTGACAGGCAAAGACTTGCACTTTGGAAGATCTTTCATAAAAAGAGAGACCTAGTTTTCAGATCAATTAAGACTAGATTGCTTCTTAAAGCAATTAAAACTCATCTAATGGTTCTAATCTAAAATTATGGATTCATATGTATGAAATATGAATCACCATTTCTCCATCCAACCTGAATCATACTGTTCCTCTTTCTAATTGCAAGAATTTCATTCTATCTGTGAGAAAAAGAAATATGACCTACACTTCAAATGCTTCATAAAAGACGTTATGTTCAATTTATTCACGTCGATGCAGACAAACCCTTTATAAAATAAGAGAAAGATGGAACTGAGGTGATGGCAACTCACAGTGAATGTTAAACATGCAGCTGTGCTTGCTACCGATAAACCCTTCCTGGTGAATTGTAATGGTCCGAGCTTCATTATCACATATGAATAACCTTGCAAAGATGCAGGAATATTAGGCAATCCCATTATTGCAGCTGGTGGAGTTCTTGCTTGCACAAGTGGTGGCACGCCATCGGATCCCAACCCCAATGTTAGAAATAGAATTCCAGATATCAAAGACACTCTTCCCAATTGATCCTACAAGAATTGTTATGAATTTTGTTAGTTTCCGTGCACTAGCAGGTTGCTAAACTTTTTGTTGGAGGACCAATTTAGCTAAAAGCTCAAACTGGTAATTAAAGGCCCAATTTAAATTTTATACTTTAACACGCCCCCACACGTGTAAACTCATTATTACTTAACACGTGGTTCATGCATAGGTCTTAGTTTTGCATTATGCTAGAATTGTATATTATTTACTCAAGGTGGCGGCTGGACTCGAACACGTGGGTCAACAAGACTCTGAATCATGTTAAACTTGACTTCAACTACTCAAAAGCTTAAACTAATAGGTGGAAAGCCCAATCATTATATCAAGTGGCGACAAACTTCACATTTTTTTCAATGTTGCATTCCATAACACTTTACCTCACATGCAAACTGGATATGAGAACGGAACCTACACGTGGACCAAAAATGGAACTAAGGCAGACGGGACAGTTTCAGCTCCAATACCTTGTTAAACTTGACTTTGTTAAATTTGATAATGGTCTACCTATAATGGCTTAGGCTTATCATAATATAAGATTAACCTTGTTAGTAGGGTTTCACTTGCACCATTATATGTAACTCATCTATTTCATATTTATCTAATAGGGGACTTTATCACCCACTTCAACACTCCCCCTCACGTGCGAGTCTCACATTTTCCTTGAACATGCACAATGAAAAGTCTTTTAAATCAACATTTTCCTCACATGTATGTATTTTTCTTTCTCATGTGGGCCGCTGCTGGCATGTCCTTCTCCAAGTGGGTTGGAGACCATTTATTTACATACACACTTACCTTTGGTTTAGCAGACACATTATTTCCCTTACTAAGACCAACAGCCTCAAGGAGAAAAACTAATAAGAGACTGAGAAGAAAATTAAAATGACAAGGTGACAACATAATTCCACTCTATAACCAAGGAAGAGACACTGATTACACTCTTAACCTAATCTACTACATTGTTCTTCAAATATAATCATATAATGAGTGATAATATCACAGTGAGAAATAACTTCCAAGCACGGCCACTTAACAAAACAACATAATAGAGAAATATGGGTTCTGCTCACGAAGTACAAATAAGAAACTTGAGATTAAGTAACAGGCTTTACAGTCTAAAAAATACTGGATCTTCTAAACTAGAATATACATATAATGATTGTGGTGTGAAAGGTCTTCTAGAACAAGAATGTCAATAAGTTCTCAAATGGAGATTGTAGTAAGAATAAAACACACCTTCGTGGCTAATAAGTCAAATGGATTTACTTACCATCCACACATTTCTTGGAAGAATACATATTGACATAAGAGCCAAACATGTGACTAATCCAAGACGCATCATCATATTTGACCTTGCTGGTAAAATAACTAAAGCCAGCAGCCATACCTACATGATAATTCTTGTTTGTGTTAAAAAAGCAAATAAATAAACAGAAAAACTTAAACAATCAATACTTAACTTCCATAATATGCTAAGGGAGAGATAGAATGTGATAAATCAGTACTAAAAAACTTCTGGTCGACTTAATAGTGGATCAAACAAGGAACAAAGTTTTTCCACTTTTAGTATTAATTACTGTGTATAATCACTAAAAGTTCTCATCCAAATGTTGTGAATGATCCATAGTCAGAGACGGATCCATAATTTTTAGTTAGTGGGGGCAAATAATTAACACAAATTAGTCTCACTAAATATTGTTCTCCATTTTCATTATTTGCACCTCCAAAACATGAAATTCAAGCAAGACAACAGGTGTTTTTTTTAATGTTGTGTTTGTTTACAGCTTTGTATAAAAAAACGTCTTTTAACCTTTCATTAGGTAATTTGTTACTTTTTTTATACATATATTAATTAATTTGAAACATGATACAAAGATATCATGACGTAATTTGTAAAACAAACTACTAATTGAGTAGCTATAAAGTTCTTTGTTTTGAGTATTTATCCAAACAATTTTTTGCTTAAACTTTAATAAGGGTAATAATAAAATACTTGAACATTTCAGTGGGGGCAAATAAAAAATTAGAGAGGGACAAATTTGTAAAAATAAAAAGTCTTGTGGTATATTTCCAAAATTAAAATTTTCACTGGGGGCAATTGCCCCCAATCTCTATATTGTGGCTCCGTCTCTGTCCACAGCTAGTCATCTATGCATTCTTGTGCCGGTGAAAGAATATGCTTGACGCCTCTAGCATCAGATAACACTGTAATTGATATTTAAAACATGATTTCATGTTACTAATCATACAGTCTATACCTCATCCAACTTAAATGAATGCCTCAATTAACTCTCTTTGGTTGATGGGAGATTTGGCCAGTTTTCATCATTTCCTAGGGCCTCAAGAGAATGCAATATGTATGAAGTACATGCGTCCAATAATTGGAGAAAATGGTCAAAAATCTATGAACTAGATCTGCGATCCTAATAAGTCTGACATGAAAACATTCGATGCCACAAAATAAAATCAACTATCTTCACACAAAGAAACAATCAATTCAATAAACTGCATCACTAAATTTCAAAACAGAATGAATAAGCAATAACAATATGACTGAACACCCATGGTGTGAAGCAAAAAAACAATAAAGATAAACAACTCAATTACTCTTCTCAATAAAATGTAGACCCCTTTATTATTCATCCCACAAATCAAATTTCACATAAAAATTTCATTAAATGCTAAAACTAAACGTGACTGCAAGCAAACACCCAAAAACCCAACTTCATCAATAAATCATTATTTTGGCCAAAGCACAATTCAGAATTACAAGTAAGTAGAGCCAGAAATGAAATGATATGTAAAAAAATTACCAACTTAATTCTAGGGTCAACCGTATGCAGAAAGGTGGTGGGTGAAGATACGAATTGGCAAATAGGACTGGAAGTGGCACCAGCAATCGATCTCAGAACGGAATCGGCGGAAAAAATCCCTTTGGGAAGCCGGTCGACCCAGTTGGTTGCTTCACTATTAGTATTATCGCTCACAGAACACCTAATTTTAATCCTTGCCCTTGTCCTCTTCTTGTTCACTTGGTGGAGGGGAAGATAAGGTTTAGGGTTTAGCGTTTGGAGGAGGATAGCGAAATTAGGCGGAATTAGGGAAGTGGAGTTGGGTCTTGGTGGCTGACCAGCGACTGTGATAGTTGGGAGGGCGCGTTGCGCGCAACTCCACTTCATGGGTTTTGGCTTTCCTTTCCTTTCCTGGGAAATAATACTACCAGATTCTGCCTGGCCTGCATTCGGAGCAGCTTTTCAATGGCGGGAATTGCCTTACTGTTAAATAATTCTATTCTATGTTTGAAGCTCGTTAAAAAAAGATATTACACATGTAAACTATTTAATTTGTGATTTGTTAGTTAAAATGGACGGAAATGTACTCTTTCTCATCATGTGTCATGCATATACTTGTATAACTTTATAAAATACTAATTTTACTCTTAGGATAATTACAGAAGGATAACCTCATTTGCACTAGAGCACCCTCATTTGAAAACACATTTGCACTATAGTGCCCTCAAAAGACCAAAATTTCGTCCGAATCTGTAATATTCTGCCAAAAAAATCAATATTCTTTTAATTAATATCATTTTAACTAGATTGACATCAATTTCACAAAAATCAAACTAAAACATTAACAATAATCAATCTCCATATAATCAAATTGACATCAATTTCACAAAAAT
>JAYMTK010004327.1:0-11236 GCA_036897405.1 Pelargonium myrrhifolium | reverse complement strand
TGCCCTTTTCTTTGGCAGTTAGGCCAATTCCCCTTCTATCATTTCCTTGGCGCGTGTCTGGCTTCTTGAGGGGGTCTTTGAGAGTGGGGTGCTCGTCCCCCTCTTCCCCTACCAATTCAGATTGGGCCCTCATTCTTTTCATATCAAGCAACCTATAGATGGCCGCTGAAGGTTGCTTTTTCTTGTTTCTATTAACAAGATGCTCCATCATCTTTCGAGGGCTGGCTACAACAACGTCCACCTTTTCGTTAGTTGGAAATTTTATCCTATGGTGGAGACCACTGGGTACCATCCCAAAGGCTTCGATCAACATGCGACCGAAGATGGCGTTTTGATCGGATGGGATGTCGACCACTACGAAGTGACATCCACAAGTTTTGAATCTTGGCCAACTTCCCATTGTGACTGTCAGTTTAATGACTTCTTTTGTTGGAGTGGTAGCATCATTGTGACTGTCGGTTTAATGACTTCTTTACTTGCACTTGACTTCTTTCTCCCTTAGTTTGAGTTCCTTGAAGGCACTCCAATATAGTAGGTTGATGGAGCTACCATTGTCTATGAAGACGCACACAACCTTCACGCGAGATATGCCCGCCACGACTATGATGGGGTCGCAACATAAGCTTTGTGGAGCAAACTCCTCATCTGTAAAGTAGATGGTCTTGGTTTAGTCAATCTTGCTGGGGTCCAGCGGTTTAGGGAGAACATCTTCCTCCTTTTTGATCTCTTGAATTTGCTCTTTTACATGAGAAATAGTATGTTGCTCTGTGATCATCTTTATGGTGTACTCGTAGTCATCATCTCTACAAATTTTTTCTTTGTCCTCCCTTCTTTGGCCAATTTGCTCTTTTACATGAGAAATAGTATGTTGCTCTGTGATCATCTCTATGGTGTACTCGTAGTCATCATCTCTACGAATTTTTTCTTTGTCCTCCCTTCGTTGGCCCTCATTGGACCTTTTACGATCTTTGAGGGTTTCATTCACTCTGAAGTGCTCAAGCTTCCCATCAACGAGCATCCTTTTAATAGTGTTTTGAAGGACAAAACAATATTTGATGTCATGCCCATAGCACTGGTGAAGGGGGCAATACTAATCTTTTATGCGCCTTTTAACGTCCCCCTTAGCAACCCTAGGCCACTTGAAAATCTCATTCTTCTCTAGATACTCGAAGACTTCTTTGCATGTGGCATTGAGAGGGGTAAGCCTAATTTCTGAGACTACAGCGGAAGGGGGGGTTCTGCCAAGCACCTTCGCATGGGTGTAATCCTGCCTGACCGAATTCCCTTTGGGGGAAATGTACTTCCCTTTACCCTTGCTCCGCAAGCTGGAGTCTTTGTACTCTGCATCTTCCCTGCTCGCATATGCACACATTTTTTTGGTGTTGATTTGTTTGTTCGCCAATCTGAGGATGTGTTGCCAAGTCTTGGGCTTCTAGGCCATGAGGGTCTTATGGAGGTCAGAGGACCTTAGGCCTCTTGTGAAGGCAGTGCAGACTGACTCCTCGGTCACCCTTCCATACTTGTGGACGAGCTTCTTGAACTTTTCCGCATAAGAACTGAGGGTCTCATCCGCCCATTGCTTAATATGGAACAACTGCATTTGATCCATCTTGGCATCCCCTGCCGTGTAGAAGTTGTCAAAGAATAGCTCTATGAACTTCTCCCACAAATCTATGCACCCGTCATGCAGGTTGCAATACCATACCTGGGTAGAGTCACGCAGGGTGCATGCAAACAACTTATACCTGACTGCTTCGTTGTTGGTAAACAACAGGTGTGGAGCTCAAAGGTGTCCCTAAAATCCTAGGCATCTGTAGACTCATCGTAGGTGAGGGTAGGGATGCAAATGTTGGGCACCGTGGGAGTATTCCGGATGGCCAAGGAGAGGGGGTTAGATTCATGCTCTACCCTTGTGCTATCTTCTTCTTCTGCCTGGACCTTACCCTTCAGGCTCTTTAGCTCCTCCATCATCTTGGCAATGTTAGGGTCAATTGATACCCCTCTTATGGAGGGGTCGGCGCATAAGCAGCCTAGACACCCCCTTAGGTGTTTGTAATAGGAGACTCAAACGTACTGGCTGGAGGGGGACAAGAGATGTCCCTCATACTGGTAACTCCGGATGGGCGGCAGGTGTTGTCCTTGCGTTGTACTAGGAGGCTAAGAAGGGCTGGAACGTCTTTTGGATTTCGGCGGGCGTCATTAGGATGGGGGTAGTAGAGGTAGCAAGGTGGGCGGCCGCAGCCTCCTGTTGGGCTTGCTGTTGCTCCCCGTGCCTCACACGCCGATCAGTGTTTTGGATTGAGTCCTCAATCACTATCTCACCCCTTTGGAGCCTTGAATTACGAGGGTTAACCCTCTGGTTGGACTCCCCTTCACCTTCTTGGGGGTGAGCATTTTGTAGGCGAGATGCCCGCGGGGAGCGCCTCTCCCTGTTTCTAGCTGCTCCACCCTGGGAGAACCTATCAAATATTGAGCCCCTTGGTAGATTACCTTGGGCTTGTGGATCTCTCACAACTGAGGTCTTGGGTAAATGACCTTCAGCTATCTGGCCTGTTGGTCTTACCCCTCAAGCCATATCCAACAATCCTCCATATCCACCTTTGCGTGTCTGTGTTTTCTTCTCTCGTTTACCTTGCAACAAAGTTTCGCAAGGCTGTTTGTTCAATGCACCAAATCTTACTAGTTCATGTGGAGCATTTCTCATGCCCTCCAAGGTCATAATATTCTTTAGGGGTAATTACACATAACCACCTTGTACTTTACACGTTTTGCACATATATACCCTAATTTTTTTTTAATTTTCGGCTACATTGTACTATGTCAATTTTTGACGGAGGGGCCTCTCCGTCATAAAATATTTCATTCTTTAACGGAATATTTCATTTTTGATCATGTGCCATGCACATAACCTGCATGTTATTATGTGATTTATGTAAGTATAAATACTATTCTCGGGTAGAAAGGTGGGAATTGAAAGTTAGATTCATTATTTTGACTTTTTATATTCTTTATATTTATTTATTTATAAGAAATCTCTATAGAATTATTGATGTTCTTTTAATTTTTTTTGGTTAATAACCTTACCCACATATTTGAGAAGATTTCTCGAAAACACACAAGAGATTTCCATTCAACTATGTGTTTCCTTGCCCAAACAACAAGAATTTGACTAGAAATTTGGAACACTCATAAATTTTTTGAACCTGAATTATTTTAAGAAAATATACTAACACGTGAACAAAAGATAATGTATACTAATGAGTTATTTTAACCCGAATCAAAGAAAAACAACACCTCGGTTCAATTTTTGAACTAGAATGAATGATAAAATTTTATTTTCTCCCAAATTTCTAAAAAAATAATCTAATATCGCCGGGTCAACCAAACAAAAGACACAAGTCTCTAACATGTATAGTCTTCATACATTAGTCAATTATGCAATTATCTTTTTGAAATGTTAAACTTATGTAAAATTTCATTGCTTAAAAATGATTCGTCGTCTCAAGTTTTAATTTCATTCCTTAAATACGGTTAAAGATAATGTGTGTAAATACGATGCCATAGTAATTGATAGATACCATATAAATACATATATGCATGTATTCCTAAATGTCAAACATGAATTGCTTTGAAACCATTGGGGAGCCATTGAAATTACTGTAAAATTGCTTTCAATTTTTTGTTACCGTAAAACAAAATGTTAAAAAAGCATATATAGGTTGACAGAGTTTAGAAAAAAAGCCAGAATTTGGGATCTGAAAATGTATTTTTTACTGGCAGTGGACTGTGTTCTATAAAGAGTTAAAAAGGCGACACACTTTCACAGTCATCACTCTGTTTCTCTCTCTACAGTCCGCAGAAAGAAAGAAAGAAAGAAGAGGAGAGAGAATGGAGAAAAGAAAGAGAGGTCAACCGACCCTTTTTGGTGTTACGTATTTGTAAGGCTTCGAAGACTCCACATATAGGGTTTTATCTTCACCTTTTCTGTTTTTCTCTCTCCCTTTCCTTTTTCCTCTCTCTGCAGAAAAAGAAGAAGAAGCTCTTCTTTTTTCCTTTTGAAACTCAAATCATATGGTCAAGCATGCAGCTGTACAGGAAGCTAAACTAGGGTTCCCAATTTTCTCCTTCACCACCACCGTCCCAAACCTCATTTGGGTCCTCTGCTCTGGACCCATAAGAGAGACAAAAGTTTCAGACTAGTGTGAGTGAGTGAGTGAGAGAGAGGGTTAGAGAAGGAGGAGCGAAGCCTGAAAAAAAAGTTCATTTTTTTTTTTTCTGTTTGAGCTTGCCTTCTTTCTCTTTCTTTCTCTCCAAACAAACAATCTCCAAGAGAGGGAGTTGGAGACATTCTGGGTTTTGTGTACTTGTTCATTTTTTTCTCTACCCTTTTGTCTCCTCTATCCTCTCTCTGGTTTCATTTTCATTTTTTTTTCTTTTCTGTTCACAATTTTCTTGTGTTCGTTGTTGGGTTTAAGTTATTGGGAGTGTGAACATTGCACACTTGGAGAGATTTGGGTGATTTGATATCGACGGTGGGAAGTGAAAAAATCAAGGAAAAGAGAATTAGGCAAGTGAGTATGGGTGTTATCGGAAATGAAAAGAATCAGTGTATGTGGAGATTGTAGAGAATCTGCTCGTATAGGAAGGTTGCTCTCCTAATTTTGGTAACCTCAAAATTGGAGCAAATTTCGAGAGACCCGTTTCTTGTATTTAAGACCAGAAGAAGAAGGAGCAACAAAAGAGGAGTGCTTATCTGATATATATTTGATGAGTTTTGGGGGTTTTCTAGACAACAGTCCCGGCGGCGGCGGTGCCAGAATCGTCGCCGACATACCTTACGGTAACACCATGCCCGCCGGTGCAATCGGCCACCAGCGCCAGCACCAGCACGCGCTCTCTCTCACCAAGACCATGTTCAACTCTCCCGGACTCTCTCTCGCACTCGTACGGATATCGGATATATACTCTTTTTTTTTTTCTTCTTCTTATTCTCTGTAATTATATCTCTCTTGTTGGTTTTGGAGTGATGAATTCATGGTGGTTATTGACATGACAGCAAACGAACATGGAGAGCCATCATCAAGGTGATGCGACGAAAGTGGCTGAGAATTTCGAGCCCAGCATCATGGGGAGGAGAAGCCGAGAGGAGGAGCACGAGAGCAGATCTGGCAGCGACAACATGGACGGAGCTTCCGGCGACGACCTCGACGCCGCCGACAACCCTCCCCGGAAGAAGCGCTATCACCGACACACTCCCCAGCAAATCCAGGAACTCGAAGCGTATGTTTCTTCGCTACACTCATTTTCTCTTCTCTCTCGTCGCACCACGAACAAATCTGATTTTTCCATTTTTTTCTTTGTATGTATCATCAGCCTCTTCAAGGAGTGTCCTCATCCCGACGAGAAACAGCGATTAGAGCTCAGCAGACGCCTTTGCTTAGAGACCAGGCAGGTCAAGTTCTGGTTCCAGAATCGTCGAACCCAAATGAAGGTGCTACTCGTTAACACTATCCGTTGTTTTTTTTTTTTTTTTTTTTTAATTTTTAAATAAAGTTGATACATTTTGTTTTGGTCTCGCCACAGACGCAATTGGAGCGTCACGAGAATACGCTTCTCCGGCAGGAGAACGACAAGCTCCGGGCCGAGAACATGTCGATCAGGGACGCCATGAGGAATCCGATATGCTCCAACTGCGGCGGTCCTGCTATTATCGGCGACATCTCTTTCGAAGAACAGCACCTCAGAATCGAGAACGCCCGTCTCAAGGACGAGCTAGATCGGGTCTGTGCGCTTGCAGGCAAGTTTCTAGGTCGACCCATTTCGTCTCTGGCCAATTCCATCGGCCCCCCTCTTCCGAGCTCAAGCTTAGAGCTTGGAGTCGGAAACAATGGAGGCTTTGCTGGTATGTCTGTGCCGTTGGCGTTGCCGCCCGAGTACGGAGGTGGGATGTCGAACTCGTTGGCGGTGGTTCCGCCTCAGAATCGATCAAACTCGGGTATGGACAGATCGATTGAGCGGTCCATGTACTTGGAACTGGCTTTGGCTGCCATGGATGAGTTGGTGAAGATGGCTCAGACCGATGAGCCGCTTTGGGTCAAAAGCTTGGAAGGTGATAGGGAGATACTGAACCAGGAAGAGTACATGAGGTTCACTCCTTGCATTGGACTCAAACCCAATGGGTTCGTCACCGAAGCTTCCAGGGAGACTGGAATGGTCATCATCAACAGCTTGGCTCTTGTGAAGACTCTCATGGACTCGGTGAGCCATTTTTGCATGTATTTGTATTAGTTCTTCCAAAAATTTCCCAATTCCCATTGTTTAGTGCCTGTTACCTGTTTGTGAAAAGTACTGTTTATGATTTTGACTGTTATTTGCAAATTCTTTTAAATAGAATCAATGGGCGGAGATGTTTCCTTGCATGATTGCAAGAAGTTCAACCACAGATGTGATTTCCAGTGGAATGGGTGGAACCAAAAATGGTGCACTTCAACTGGTAATTAGCCATATTGGAAATTTTGATGATTTATCACTGATTTATTTTTACGCCACAGTACTTGGTTTTGAGTGTTTTTCCGATGAACTCTCTTGTCCAGATGCACGCTGAGCTGCAAGTTCTTTCGCCTTTGGTTCCGGTACGCGAGGTCCATTTCCTCCGCTTCTGCAAGCAGCACGCAGAGGGGGTGTGGGCAGTGGTGGACGTATCCATTGACGCCATCCGGGAACCTTCTAGCGCATCGGCATTTGTGAATTGCAGGAGGCTTCCTTCTGGTTGTGTTGTGCAAGATATGCCTAATGGCTACTCTAAGGTAAAAAAACAACTAAACTATGCTCTCAATTCTTTTAACTTGTATTTATTTTATAGTACTATATACATTTATTATGCTTTTCAAAGTGGGTGGTGGTGGTGTTTGTTTTGTTTCTGGTGTTGTGTAGCTTCAGCCTTTAATGAGTTTGTTGAGGCAACTGCAAAATTGTTGCTTAGTTGAAAACATTTAATTTGTTTTGCAAAACACCAAGTAAAAAATCATGAGCATTTTGTATTCCTAAGTTGCTTAATTAGAGTGAGCTCAAGCATCTAAGAGTTTGGTTTGTCTAGTGATTACTCACTATATCTTCACTCTGTCAGTGTTGAGTATTGAATATTGTATTTGCATCTAGATTCTCAAAGGGCTTGAACCTTCCTAGAGTCTTATTATATGGTTCTTCTGGTGCCAAAAATTATAGTATAATTTAGCTACAAGTTTCAACAACTGGGTTTGCTTAATCATACTTAAATATTGCTACACTACACCAGCAAATCGAGGTTATGCCATTATAATATTTGAATGGAAGCCTCTATTACACTGATTTCTGTGCATTGAACACATTAATTTCATATCCTGTTGTATATATACACATTGCATTGTAATTGTCAACATTGGTTGAATAAACTACACATTTGATGTTTCTATTCCCATCTTTGATGCTCCCATTAGGCATATTTTAATTTGTGCAACTACTATGTGCCTGTGAGAGAGACTTGGTTCTATACTCAAATAAGTCTTTGTAGTCAAACCCCAAAACTGGCTATTTTGTTTGCACATGAGTATAGAAATGGAACAGGCAACAAGTACTACTTCTACCGATGTCTCTAGCTCTCCACAGTGCACCATGCCCTCCAATTCTTGTGAAAGTTTATCTACTACCATTATTTTATGTGATTTTCAAACCATGTTCCTCATTGAGCCCAGTCTTATGTCCTTTTCAATATTTGAAAACTCATTCTTCCATGTTGTTATATATTTTCTGCCCATTAAAGTATTATTAATTACTAACAATTCTGGAGCTCTCTCCATCTTCAACTTAATTTGTTTGGATAGTGGTTGGTTGCCTCATGACTGGCTGTTGGGGTGCATGAAAGTTTCAAGTAGAATCATGAATACAAATTGTGTAACAGTAGCAAATAATTGAGTTATCTAATATTGTTATTGTTATTTTTTTTAATCATTGAGCTACGCAAAAATCATGAAAAAAAATTGTGCAACAGTAGCAAATAATTGAGTGATCTAATATTGTTATTTTTTTTTTCCATCATTGAGTTACACAAAAGGGCTAAAAATTCTCTCCTTTTACCCTACCCACCAGAATCAATAGGAGTTGAAATCACGATCTCCACAAGTAGTCGTGTGTCTTAAATATTGAGTCATCACCTAGGAAACTATTAATTGTTATTGTTATTATTTTTAGAGAATAAATTATTTGGACTAAGATTTTTATCACTTTAAGCTAACTAATGAGAAAATGACACCACTTATCCAACAATTTCCAATTGTGTTTAATTCACCTTTCTATTATACTCTCCTGTGTTCTTGTTCTATCAAACTAAGTGTGTTAATAAAATTATTTGACAGTTTTTATTTTTATTTTTATAAAGTATACAATTCTTTTGAGGTAGAGTAGTATTTATCATTTATTTAATTTACTTTAGCAATTAATTACTTCATTTTCTGCCTCTAGTTTTTCATATGGTAGCAAAATTAATTAATGAAAATGTAGGTGACATGGGTTGAGCATGCTGAATATGATGAGAGTCAAGTTCACCCTCTCTACCGGCCCCTACTAAGCTCCGGCATCGGCTTTGGAGCTCAACGTTGGGTAGCCACCCTTCAAAGGCAATGCGAGTGCCTTGCCATCCTTATGTCATCCACTGTTCCATCCAGAGATCATACCGGTAATTATTTAAATTCTTCATTGAAATTTTCTCATACCAAATGCCCAAATGCGGTTTTGTTAATTAACTTTTTGTGCAACTTTTATTTAGCTATAACCCCAAGCGGGCGGCATAGCATGCTGAAGTTAGCTCAGCGCATGACCAACAACTTCTGTGCGGGAGTGTGTGCATCCACCGTGCATAAATGGAACAAGCTGAACGCTGGAAATGTGGACGAGGACGTTCGGGTCATGACCCGCAAAAGTATAGACGACCCTGGCGAGCCACCGGGTATTGTACTGAGCGCGGCCACCTCAGTGTGGCTCCCGGTGTCTCCCCAGAGACTGTTTGACTTTCTACGCGATGAACGGCTGAGAAGCGAGTGGGACATATTATCCAACGGTGGACCAATGCAGGAAATGGCACACATAGCCAAGGGCCAGGATCACGGCAACTGCGTCTCCCTCCTGCGTGCTAGCGTAAGTACTTACTTACATACTTTCGAACAATGTTTCTTGGTTACCCTACCACCATGTTTTATTTATAAATTCAGTACAAGGTGGTGAGGTAGAAAGAAAGATATTTGTGAAATGACGCTTTAGGGTTGTGTGGATAAAAAGGTGAAAACTGGAAGGGACAAGTTGGGAAATTGGAGTTAACCATGAGGACAGCTTTGGAGCAGATCTAGGACAGTGTTGGTTTGGTTTCGTTTCGTTAGCTTTATAAAGTCAAAATGGAGGGCACTTTAGTCACTTTGGTTCCTCAAAAGTTCTGATCCTTTTGGGTCGTGAACAAAACAATTTCATGCAAAAGGAAATGACTTTTCTCTACAATTGGGGCAGAGTTTTGACTCTCACACACAGAGCCAATGGGCATGGCCCCCAAATACTGACAACGTTGCCTTTAAAAAAAAAAAGAGAGAAGAAGAAGAATAGTAACAAGGGATCTGTTTAAGTGGCATATCACGTAAATAAGTAGGAGATATGGGGTTTGTGGTGTTATTGACTTTGTGGAAGATTTGATATCAATTACCTAAAATACTGTGCAGGCAATGAACGCCAATCAGAGCAGTAAGCTGATACTGCAGGAGACGTGCATAGACGCGGCGGGGTCGCTTGTGGTGTACGCGCCAGTGGACATACCAGCCATGCACGTGGTGATGAACGGTGGGGATTCGGCGTACGTGGCCCTGCTGCCGTCGGGATTCGCCATAGTGCCGGACGGGCCGGGAACGCGTGGGCCCACGTCGGGCAACGGGAGTGGCGGTGGTGGGGGAGAAGGGGGGCAGCAGAGGGTGGGTGGGTCCCTGTTGACGGTGGCGTTCCAGATACTGGTGAACAGCCTCCCAACAGCGAAGCTGACGGTTGAGTCGGTGGAGACTGTTAATAACCTCATTTCTTGTACTGTGCAGAAGATCAAGGCTGCTCTCCAGTGTGAAAGCTAGCTAGCTACCCTCTTTCTTTTATTTCTCTTCTTTTCTTAACTTGGAACCAAACTCTATCTTGTGGTTTTTTGCGTGTGTGAGTGTGGCGGCGGCGGCTAGGAATGGGTAGGAGGGTGAGTGAGTCAAGAACGAACCGCGAGCTGATAATCCTCGCATGGTGGTAAGGATATCATATAATATAATATTAGTGTTTTTAACACAAGGCAAGGGTAGTGGTTCGGGTATTGACTCAGGTTTACCCTCTTTTTTTTGTTTTGTTTTGTTTAATTTAATTAAATATTTATTTATGTAAGAAAAAAATATGGATATTATGGGGTATTAATATTTTGGGATGGTTGTTGGTTCGTGTAATTCTCGGTTTTTCTTTCTATCTTTGATTGTATGAGAAGGTGAGAAGGAAAACATTTGAAGTAGAGTAGAGTAGAGACGATGGTAGTGACAAATGAAATGGTGGGGTCGAGCTAGCATTAAATGAGAAGCAGAAGGTGTTGGGTAGAGAGCATTTAATGGGTTTTTGTCTGTGGGATGACCATTACGCAGCTGCCATAACCAACACAATTTTTGGACTCACGGGTTGGTTTTACGGTACCGTCGTTTATTAACTTTAAAATGTTTTACATCCTTCTCTTTCATCAGGTTGCACATATTCTAACTGTTTGATATTTTAAATTAGGCTAAACTATTTACCAGTTTT
The DNA here is from genome assembly GCA_036897405.1 of Pelargonium myrrhifolium. Classification (NCBI taxonomy): domain Eukaryota; kingdom Viridiplantae; phylum Streptophyta; class Magnoliopsida; order Geraniales; family Geraniaceae; genus Pelargonium; species Pelargonium myrrhifolium. The sequence continues at coordinate 409 of JAYMTK010004327.1, read as the reverse complement.
CTTAATCACGAAGGATCGACCAATTTAATACCTCAATTAAGTAAGTTAAAAAAATTCCTTTAATTATTATAAAAACTACTTAAATGAGTTCTGTCGTTATAATCTGTTAAATGTGTCTATCTGTCATTAAAATTAATTTTTAAATAATTTAAATATATACACGGCGCTAACGTGGCATAATTTTTTTTATAAAAAAATAATGTAATAATCAAAACAATATAGTTTCGATGAGTAAAAATTAAAGTTTTAAAATTGAGGTGTATAAATGAAAATATAAAAAATATATTTTTTGTTTCCCTGAATCATCACCGGTTTTTGCATATATGCAAACTAGATGATGATCCCGTGCGAATGCACGGAAAAATACAATAATATTAAAACTTAATTATAATATTAAGCGATAAGTGTA
>JAYMTK010004326.1:0-11236 GCA_036897405.1 Pelargonium myrrhifolium | reverse complement strand
CATTTTTGGATAGTACAGGGACCATATTTTATCAAACTGAAGTACAGGGACTATTTCAATACATTTTGGATAGTACAGAGACTAATTAGAGACTTTTTCCAATTACAAGTGGTGCACTTGCTTGAAATAGTCGACATAAGTGCATTAAATTGTTGTTGGTTTATCCACGTGTTATGATAATTTTCTCAGGAATTATTCATTGAGTACATTAGTCTAATGCTTACCGTCTTGCACGATGGCTAATGTACGATGGACTTTCACCTTGGGTTATTGCACTTGTGATCTGCGCGAGGCAAACACAACAAAAAACGGTGGTTTTTTGAGACACTACATAGGGTGTGAGAGTATGATCTCGATCAGAATCACAATAGTTCTAGAAAACATTTCTAGAGTGAAAAAGTGAAACTCTTACCGGGAGATGCATATTTATACTAATCGCTAATATTTGTAACAATTTGATGGGTGATTAGTTAATGGAAAGGTGGGATCTACTTTGGGCCCACTTGTGACTTGGACTCTTGCTTCCCAGGCGCGTCATACGAGTCTGAGAGTTCTCGTATATTCCTCGTGCGCCAAGACGTACGTCGAAGCCCTTAAAAACTTCTACCGTGCAAGGTAGCGTCTTAGCGTTTTGAGACTTGTGGATTGTTGTTGAGCTTGCTCTAGGAGATGAGGATCTCCCGAGGTAGCTCGAGGGGTGACTTGAGGTAGTAGACACATTCATTAGGGCCTCCGTCCTTTTCCAGACCTTCAAACGTATCTCATATCCCTAACGTCAAAATAGGAGTTGTCGAACTCTCGTTAGGTGAAACAATCTAATTTCTCCATTGTTTCATTACATTAACTAAACAAACGCATACACATGATTTCAAATCTTATAAACTATTGTCATGCTCATTGATTCTTTGTCCTAGGTTATCTTTTGATCTTGTTTTCTTTCGTTTTACAATAGTTTAGACAGTTTAAAAAAAATCATTTTCATCATTGCATCTCTACTAGGTTAGTTTTATCTTAGCAATATCTGGTCCTTTTCGCTGAACTAAACCACAAGATCTATTTCTCTAAGATCAATGCTTTGAGAGATTACTTTTCATTTTATACTACTTTTTGATCAGTGTACTTTTCCGACCATCAGCAATGATAACACAAACAAGATAAGTACATTGTTAGATGGGTGACAATGGATTTTCATTGATGTATGAACCGGTACATTGGACATGTTTATTTGAGAACCACTTCATGGTTTGATACTTACATATAAGTGTATCTCAAGAATGACAAATAGTGTATGCATTGATCAATAAAACATTGTCCGTAACTGGATCACCTAAAACGACTGACATTAGGTATGCCACAAATTTTGAAGAAAGAATGTGAGTAATCAAGATAAGATTTGTACTCCTAATAAGCAGGAACGATTTCTCGAGTAGTTTGGACAGAAAAGTTATTTGGCTCTCTAACACTCTAACTTTTCCACTGTTATTTCCAGCATCAAAAGCTTTTACTCCACCTCATCAGATCTGGCTACCAGGAATTTTCAGCAATGATTATTGGACCCTGCTTCTGTCCTGTACTTGGTCTTTCATAAGTTGTTTACTGTTGTGTTTGTGTAGAACTTCTTTCTAGGTTTGGTTGTATATTGCAAGATGTCCTCTCTTTGTTTGGGTGGATTTGTCTTGCTTTAACAATTCACAGGAAATAACAAAGACTCCAATTCTCCCTTAACAGTTAACAGAGTATGTGACCTCAACAATTCACAGAAAATAACAAGTCATTACTGAGTATAAGACTTCAACTTTACGTATCTTAGATATATGTACTACATCAGAATGTAACCTTACATAAACCCAATTCAACTGATCAAATATGCAGGCTAGAAAAAACATCAATACTAATCTAAACACAATCTTTGACAATCTGTACCTTTGGTTGTAAAAAATGACATGCTATAACAAGCCAACCTAATGCAACAAACTGCCTCGACAGTAATACAAAAGAGAACGTAAAAGAAGCTCACACTAGAGATGTCATGCTGGGTTTCCAGCCAAATGATCTTCGCTTTATGCGTGGGGGCGTGAAGCTGAGACCAAACATCTCCTTAAGGGCCTCTCCCTGCTCGGAGAACTTTATCAGCTTTGCAACGACAGTTGCGCTTTCCATGACGTGGCCCATATCCTTGGTGTTGCTCCACAAGCAGTTGGCCAGCTGCAGCTTTCGGCGCTTTGAGTCCAACCCAATACCCCACCTTTGGTACAGTACCTTTCTCTCCTCTTCTGAAAGCCTTTTCTGCATCAGCTTGCTCAGCGTTCCTCTCTCACGATGAAGAGCCCTTATGCTGTCCCTCCAAACAGAAGCATTGTGAGAACTAAGAAGTTTAAGAAATACTATGTAGTAGGCGTAGATATTTCACGTGGGTTAGGGAATTTCAAATGTACAATGTAACCCCGCCTTCTCAGTTAACACGTATGGTTAGCCAGAACCGCATAGTTAAACTACTGCTAGCAAAGCTAGTTGAGCCTATTGCTCTGTTTGAAATTATCATCTATGTTCTGATACATATTTCGCTACAAGAATGAAACTACAACTGGTAGACTCCATTACTATGTGTTCAAATTTATTATCTATGATGGCCACCCAATTTGCTTACTAGTTTAACTCCATGGGATGCCTAGTACATAGACAGTTCAACAAATACCTGTGTGTGTGTGTGTGTGTGTGTGTGTGTGTGAGAGAGAGAGAGAGAGAGAGAGAGAGAACCTTGAAGGAAGTGTGAGAGTATGACCACCATTACCAGCCTGATTTCCACGAGACAAGGTCTCCTTTAGGAAGGAAAGTCTCCTAAGTTCTACCTCCAGATAAATAGAATCTGTGGGATCACCTTTGAAGAGCAGGAAGAAGTAGGTTCTGTGGACCAATGAAACATAGCAAGAATGCCAGAGTTCAAGTATTGCTCTTTGCTGCCTAGCAAATTCCAGTCGCCAGTCTGGAGGAGCAACCAGTGCAACCTCCTGCATTGGGTCCAATCCTATATCTTTCATATTCTTTGCGAAGGTACAAGCTTCTGACCCTGTTTCCTCATCCTACCATCCACACATCCAAATTATCTTAAAGCAAAACTTACGAGAAACTGGTTTTCTAAAATGATACACTTTCTTGAGAAGATGGGAAGAAAGTAAAAGGCCACACTCACCTGGCCATTAGCAAGTTGATTATCATACTGAAATTTGGCCATTTCCTTCAGTCCTGTAACAAAAGTATGGAGGCTAGTGATTTCCTCATCTGCAGATGTTCTAACACTCTCAGTTCCAAAAGAAGACTGAGAATCATTTCTTGATAATGTCCCGTTGTTAGCGCTATAATGCAGAGGAAACTTCCTTCGTACACTTTTTGGTCTGCCTAGGAAGTCTCTCTCAAAACCATTAGGTGGGGTGCACTCAATATGTTCTGCATGCTCAAAGGACGGAGAAGATGAGCCAATCATGAGATTTTCTCTACAACTCCAGCTCTTGCTTAACTTAAAGCTTCTAGAGCTTGCCATTTCTGGTGTTTCAGCTAGTGGAGATGGTTCATCAGGATAAAGACAATCAAACGAATCAATGGTCTTTTGTACGTCATGTAGTTTCTGCTCTAGATCAATATAAGCAAAAGCTTTTTGTATATGAGTAGCTCCTCTATCCCCATCTGACAGGGTTGACATTAGTTCCTGACTTGTTAAATCTTCATCCCTAGCCAAAGCTAGCACTTCTTCGCTTTCTCTAGTTGCAAGTGGTCCAAAGTTTTTATCTTTGCTCGACTCTTCTGTTTCAATACACTGAACTTCCTTACAGTAGCCATCAGAATCAGGAGAACGGTTTACAGTGTTGTCACCAAGTTGATCGCAGGGTTCCTCAAGTTTACTCACATTATGTGTGTCATAATAATGAGGATTGTTGAATTTTCTGAAACCAACATCCTGAGAACTTAGATCATCCACACTTGATTCTGACTCTGAACATTCATCTTCCCATGTATCCCTTACTTGCCCTTTAGAATTATGACTAACCCTAGCCTGAATGAAACAAGAAAAAGCAAGAGTTAGCAGTTGGAGTGACTTTTTTGAAGATTTAATATGATATTATAGTACTATGATAGAATATGTACTTGTCTTGAATTTTGATCATTTCCAACCACCCGTAGCAAATCTTCTACACGAGATTGAGCAAGATCAAGCTGCTTTGTTAGCTCTCTGTTCTCCTTCTCCAACTGCATGACAGAGAACCATGTAACCGACCTTTAGTCAATAAGTATCCTGTAAATCACTCTATAAATGCATCTCCTCCACCATTTTTCATGCTGCAAAGCTATATCCCAATATGTAAACCACTTGCATGATAGGAGTTGTATGTGCAAAAATATAAGAGATGTTACCAAATGTAAAATTGAGTTAATAAAGCAAATCATAACCTTTTCAATCTGAATATCTTTCTTTCTTAGTAAAGCAGCATAATCACAATTTGAGGAGACGGGGATGGGGCTTTTCAACTCACTCTCCAACCGAGCCAATTCCTTTTGCAAATGCTTAACCAAAGCCTTATCAGACATGACGACATTGACCTGAGCTTTAGTAGTAACTTCTTTTGCACAGCAAGCAAACAAAAGAGTGTTTCTAGTTTGCTCTACATGGCTCCTTGCAGGGCTCAAAGTGCAAATAATGGCAGTTCTAGCATTACCACCCAAGCAAGGTTGCAGTATGCGAGTCAGCTTAGAATCTCTGTAATTGATGTGTCCTTGTCTTCCTTTGCTGCACCAATAGAAAGAAAAAAAAAAAAAATAGCTGAGGAAGAGTCAAATAGAACAAAACGGAAATTTAATAAAACTTATTGATTTTCACAATACATTCCTAAAGGAGATACGCTTTGCAATCAATGTTTCAAAAAACCAATAAAAGATTCCCGTGATTACGCATCAATCTTTATTTATAGTATAGAAAGAACTATAAAACAGCATACTCATTAGTTGCTTTGGGTAATCTGAAGAAAGTCACAACACAATTCGTACTGCATGTGGTATATCCTAAACTAAAATTCTAAAAGAAACTTAGTCTAGTTTCCTAGGCGAGTTAGTCAAAGTTGTATTTGACTGGAAATTTCAGCTCCTGTCCTAGAAAAGTGAAAAATCTACATGCAGACTGGAAATTTCAGCTCCTGTCCTAGAAAAGTGAAAAATCTACATGCAGCATAATACACAAGCAAATAAGCAACCACGTCCCTGTGCCAACAAATTTGGATAAGGTTGAAAGAAAAAGACTGATCCTATAAAAAAAGCCAAGAATTTGACCTTAGTTTGCGAATGACAGTACTCAGAGTCAGTAAACTACGATTGATGTGGCAACCTTCTTTCAATCTTGACCCAGCTGACAATGCCTGAGATGCCCGCTCGCTACCTGCTAAATCAATAAAATTCTGCAACAGAAGCCAATTTATTGTTACTATTTATCATGGATACCATCAACATATATGCATGTTGTGAAAGAGAATCAACTGAAAAGGTCTCATCACAGTTTGATTATCCACTGAAACAATAATAAAAGAAGAGATTAACTGAAGTATACCACACTGGCCGAAAGGGTGGTTGAGTTTCCTTTGCCCAAGAACTCACGAGCAGAACTTTCAATAGTCTGAAAGCATTAACATCCAAAATTTTGGATTTAAGTTCAAATATTCTGAAGTACTAGTTACCATCTATTAGTCAAAAATAATTTAACCAGAGAAGGGAAGGATCATCTCAAGCATACCAATCTGAGAATTTGATGAGATCTGGAGCTTTTCTCATTCAAGGAGGTCTCCCCTACCCGTCTTTGAGCTGCAAATATACAATATAATTCAAGTAGATATGACATTATCCATCAATAACAAAACTTTTGTAAGGGCTTTACCTTCACAAATGGAAAGGAGCTCCTTCAAATGATTCCAGTCCCTCAGGGTTTCCTCGGTGACCTTCTCAACAACAGTTCCTTTCTGATGAAAAATAAATTTTAGTATATATTTTTATATTGTAATTCATCAAAACTGAAAAAAGGAACCTGGCATTGACCTCCGGATCATCTAGTAGCCTAAGTGGAGTATTATCGTTAGTAAGGAGGTCTCTAACAGCTTCATTGTAGATCTCAATTGCTGAGAACTTCAAAACAAACGCTCTCTCTTCATGCTGCAACAGACACGAAGAATTATATCAAATGAGAAGTAAAGAAGAAATAACAACATATTGAATAAGAAAATTTTATTACCTTATGTATGTAGTCAAATATATCTGCAACCGTATACTCGGTAATTCCTACCATGGTGTATGTTTTCCCACTACTTGTCTGTCCATATGCAAATATACTTGCTGAGAAAAGAAAGGATGGTGAAAACTTATTAGCAATTGTCATTCAATAAAGTAGCAGAAACATAATGAACGTCTCAATTTTATACTTACAGTTTATACCGCTGACAACTGACAGAGCAATTTCCCTGGCTCCCTCTTCATATACCTCCCTTGTAGAGCAGTCACCCGGATATACTCTATCTATTCACAGAACAAGAAAACGGAAAACAGATGAAGTAATTTAAAAAAGAAATTGTAAGGATCTTCTTGAACTCTAAATGAACATATGATTAGACACTGCTTTCAAATCCAAACTCTGTAATATAAGTATTTAGGAATTTGGCAAACACCATAAATGTACTACCCATACAATACTATAATCATACAAACAAATAATAATAGTGAACACAGTACATCTGATTGGAAGTGTCCTCAGATTCACATAAAATAAATTGAGTTGAATAGAAAAAGAAAAGCAAAGTTGATCAATAAATACACGAGAATTGAGAACTCTTCCAGGAAAATTACATTGAAAATGCATCAAAGAATCAAAATAAAATTCAAAATCCTGGAAAATTTCACCATAATGTTGGAGACTGCACTACCGAAAAGTGCATACAACCACACACAACTTGTAGTTTCAAATTTTTAAAAACCCGAATAATTTGTTCAACATAAAAATCAAAAGATCAATATTTCCTTACCAAATGTATAGGCACTAGGAAACGTGGACCCCTCTCGAAGGCTGTTCCGGTATAGGATGGTGGTGTTGTTGATGCACTCCCAGTCGGGTACTTCATTTACCACAATTTCTTTCTCATTCAAAGGCCTCAATCTCACCAAAACAAGTATTTTCTCCTCACGAGCACCCACCCCTTGCATCTTCTCCCAGTTCACTAACTCTTCACCACCAATAGCCCCCATATTCACCTATTCCCTTCTATGATCTTTATCTTCTCAAACCCATAATAATAAGCTGAAGCCCATAATTTCAATAACCTCAAAGTGGAAAACAAAGTACACGTATTCACAGTTTGCTATTGATACCTCAAAACACAAAATAGAGTAGATGGTAATAGCAAGGTTGTTGTGCTTGCCAAAAGCTAAAATATATATATGGTTCAATCCTTCACTACCACATCACCTGCAAACACAAGTTAATCATGGTAATTAGCCAACAAACATGACAATGATAAGCCACAGAGCAAAAGGGATAATTATGGATAAACAAACACACCAAGCTAATCATGTGCAATATATAACCAACCAAAATAAAGTATAATTTTTTTAGGAAAATAATTAACAAGGAGCTAATCATAGGTTAAAACTGGATAAAGGATTGATCAAGGGTATTATTCAATCAACTCCAAGAAAAGAAAAAAGTAAAGAAGAAGAAAGTGAGTTAGTTAATAATTACTACCGAACCTACCCACTTAATCTTTAGTGTCTAGCCCTTTCCCTTTTCTTGATACACAAAACCCACAATTCTAGTCACTTCCTTAATCTTCCCTTAAAAAAATGATATACTGGAATGACAGAACAGAAGACTTTCTATAGTGGCGGGCGACCAACCATGCTTGAATACAAAGTAACAGGATTTGACATGAAACTTTCAATTAACAATGAGCCTTAAAATATTCTTAGAAATGGCCCCCAGTAGCCTATTCACACAATCACGCGCAAGTCTCTGTCTCTCCTCCCTCATCTTCATCTAATATTATATATACATTGCACATAAGTTGTTCAATTCCTCATCAGCAGAGGTATTATTTTATCAAACATTTATAAAATTCCAGAAGAATACTACTGCTTACCTAGCAAGTCTATGTCATTATCACAAACCGGCCACCAAACTCAGGGTCAAAGATTCTCCAGTTCACCTGTAATGTACATTAGACAACAATGTTAATTGCATCCATAAAATGCTCACACAATCATCTTCATCATCATCATAGTTAGCTCCTCTAAATTAACAGTTTAAAAATAAAATAAGAAAATTATTTTAAAAAAAAATAAATGTGAGGTGGGTCTCATTCTCATGAGCTTGAATCTTAACCCCCGAATATTTCGGATTTATTAAAAGATGGCAATAAATAACAAATCCAACGGTATAGTCCAATCAATACTCGAGATAAAACACATCACTACCATTTTGTCCAGATAAAACACAGTTGTCAAAATTTCGACCCACCAAAAAACACTAAATCCAATGCCTCTGAAAATAAAAAATAAATAAATAAATAAAAAATGGATCTTGAGAACTTGCGGGGTCAAATTCACTCACACATCAGCTTCAACATCCCAAATTTGTCGCCGAAGCTGCCAAATGAGCTCCTTCTTCTTCACCAATCTGAAGCGCAAAGGAATGCTGGAGACGAACAAGACGTGACGTGGAATAAAAGACAGAGAAAATCAAAGTGAAAACAGAGGTAGCTGAATTAAGGTGAAAAGGAGAGAAATCATGAGAGATTCCGTAACTGGGTCTGAGCCCAGAAAACGAAAGAGAAAGAAAATGGGTTTGAATTTATGAAACCGTTACCGATTCAAGTTTTCAAGACCAACCCACGATCTCAACCAAAAAATAAAAAATAAAAACTGCTACTTGGAAGAAGAAGAAGAAGAATGAACTAACGGAACTATTTTCTTCCAATTTCTCTCTCTACAGTCACTCTCTGTGCGGAGGAGAGAGAGGGACCAAAATGTGAATGGTTGCTGTAAAAAATTATGCGGAGAAGAGTTGAAGATTCTTCTCTTCCGCTCTTCCTCCTCTCAGCTCTGTTTCGAGAACTGTGAATTTGGTATTTTTATTGGTTTATTTTAAGAAAACAATGGTTAAAATTTATTTCAAAAAAAAAAGAATGAGAGTGTGATGGAAATGACTGTATTACCCTTTCTTATTATTAAGTATTTTTTATTTATTTTTGTTCGAAAATCCGGGGAAAGGGTCAAGCAGATCACGTGATGGGAGGATAAAGTGGGAGTGTGCAACGTGGATTCTATGTTTTGTCAGGTTAGCTTTCGATCTACCGTTGGATCTCTTGGCAGTTGGCACCACCGCTTGATTTTGGACTGTCAAAACTTCAGAACACATTAATCATGCTCTGTTTGTTGTACTCTATAATAATCTTTCTGATCCTACTATACACACATTTGTTACTCCCGTCAAAAAAATATATATACACTTCAACCTAAGCACGTGGTAGAGGTGTCGATTCATTTTTACGGATTGAAAAACACAACTCGAACACAATCCGTTTATGAGCGGGCTGACATAACATGACATTACATAAAACACCTCTGAATTATGCGTTTCCATAAATTGCATCCCTGAAGTTTGGTTTGTTACTTTAAACACCCATGATCTATCTAAAGATGGTTCCGTCAGTTATAATAGACGGAAAATGTCACTATTCATGTCATATGCCTAGCACATGACCTTTTTTTTTGAAATCTCTAAAATACCCTTCACTTATCCTACTTCTTCAACCTATCTTCGCTGAAAAATCAAGTGTCTTGCCAGAATCTCCATAGTTTCGATGGAAAGTTCATAATATCGCCGGAAAATTCATTATTTTACCGAAAAATCTCAAACAAATCTCATCACAAAATTTCATACATTTTGCAAAATTCCAACTGAAATTAAGAAATCATCCAACAACCACACACTTCATTTTTTTCTTCAACACAAATCAATAACTCAAAACCAAGAAAATGGGTTGTTTCAAGTTTAGGCTCCAAATCCACACCTCGTAGCACAACCAATTTCTCATCCTCATCACCAAAACAAGACCAATACAACAATACCAACACACCACAACCACAAATCAACAACACCGATGAAGATGCCGGTGAGCCCACGACCACGAAAAACCTAAGGCCACGACGAACCCACGACCATGGTGAACCCATGGCCACGGCGAAACCACGATCACAATGAACCCACAGTGAGCTTCAAGCTGGCGAACCCGCGGCCACGGCGAACCCACAACGAGCTTCAAGCCGGCGAACCCACGGCCACGATGAGTTTTGGCCACGATGAACCTACGACGATCTTTGAGCCGGCGAACCCACGGCCACGACGAGCTCCAGTAGTGGTCTTGATGAGAGAGAAGAATGAGGGTAGGAGAAGGAGAATGAGATTTGAGAATGAAGGGTAATTTGGTCATTTTACCCTTCAACAAACAATGTCATAGATAGAAACATCTTTGGATAGATCAGGGGTGCTTAAAGTAACAGACCAAACTTCATGGGTGCAATTTGTGGAAACGCATAGTTTAAGGGTGATTTGTGTAATTTCCCCTCGAATATATTATTATTGATTCTTATGTACAAAATGTTAGTGTTTATGACACTTTTTAGGGTAATTATCCTTACCCTAAGATATTGTGCTACAAACTAATGTACTTGTTATTTGGTAGGACACTTGGACAATTATACTGTGGGATTAAAACCTTTACTTTAAGGTGGAAATTTATAGTTGCAAGCTGCTTAAATGATTAAATATTTTTGGGATTAATTTAGTTCTGTTTTTCCCATTTTATGATAGAAGTATTAAAATAAGAATCCACATTGGCCAAAAAGAAGAAGCTACTAGTATTTAAATACACTTGGATTTCTAATAGTATCAAACAAGTATTAGAATAACATAACAGATTGAGCCCACATGTGCGCTCGCACGCCTTACCTCAGGCTCGGGTTGAGGGCTTCAATCTTTTTGCACCGAAAACCATTAGGCTTTCTACTTTAGGTCCATGACCTTTTAGCTTCTGTAACAGACCATTAAATCTTGAATTAATTGGGCCGTAAATTAAAAAAACTCATTTTAATTTATGCTTTTATTCTCCTGTAACAAAAATTCCTACAACCTCTATAAAAGGCAATCTTTCCTCTC
>JAYMTK010004325.1:0-11236 GCA_036897405.1 Pelargonium myrrhifolium | reverse complement strand
ACATGGGGATCATTGGAGCTCTTGTCCATGCTTGGGGGCGTTGTCGAGTCGCTGATCAGTCCGGGACCTCGGGACCGAGTTATTGGGTCTCGTCCTCAAGTCTGATCGTTGGGCCCTCTGGGATGGTCGATGGGCTTTCGGCTAAGCTCATAACCCTGAGTCCTTCACACGGAGCCACCTGGTTCGTTAATGACGTGGCGGCTATGTGCCACATGTCAATCTCTGAATTGTTCTTCAGACTTATGACTTTTTGGGTAGCATCACCAAAGCGGTCCATTTTTAGAGCACAGTGAAAATTTGGGTGTTTAATCTATTTTCTTAATTATATGAAGAATTTAGTTAGTTTCCATGCACCGCTATTGAGAAAACTGCAAAAAATTCATGACCAAAACATGGCAACAAATTACAACAAAATAGCTTTAATAATACAAAATATAAGAACCAATTCGAGAAAAAGCTCTACTCAAATAATAATAAGAAACAACAAATTTGAGAAATTCCGAAAAGAAGTTCACTTATAAAACAAAAGCACCAAAGAACAAATTATACATGTGTAGAGGAATTTTGAAATGGAGGTACTTGAATACGGGAGAAAAAAAATGATTTTCAAACATTATTTAAGATAAAGAGCAATTTGATAAGTATAATAATTTAGTTGTGGAAGCCGCCATTTATGGTGTGAAAACACACTCGGAAAATTTTTCGCGAAAAATAAACTATTTTCACGTCCAATTAATAGTTTTTCATTTTTGAATGACGGTTTAAACTAAATTACTCATGCACAAAAATAAATCTTGTTCTCATGGCGAAGAAAGTTAGAGAAACTATGAAGATGTTAGAGAAATTTAACAATAATATAACTTACAATCATTGTCATTTTCTCACCAGTTACAAACAAATCTTGTTCTCAATTACACTTCAATATTAGTTAGATTAATAAAAATAATCAAAATTATTGGATAAAATTACATACAAATGTTTATAATTAGTTTCACATGAAAATGATGTAGAAATCATGATGTGAATATTTAATATATAAAATTTAGAAAGTGGTGTAAGAATCTCACATCGGAAAAATAAAGAAAACATTTAACTTGTAACTCATACATAAGCATAAGAATCCCACATCGAAAAAATATAACAAAAATTGAGTTTGTAACTCCTATAAGTATATCCTATATATATTAGTGATTTTCATATATAAAGTTATTAACTATTGTTATTAGTTAATTGAGTGATTTTTTTTTTGTAATCTATAAGAAATGAAAAGTCTTTCATGAGAGGGTTAGAAAATGTTAGTCATGGTGATGTGATATCTTTCTAGTATTGTCTCACCAACTTTAACATACATCGTATGAATTTATAATAGAATTAGTTATTTTATTTTTATTTATTGTTACATCATACCTTTATTTGTGAAAAAATATATATTTTTAATTGTAATGTTGACGGCATCAGTTACTATTAACAGATTTGGTCAACAACAATTGACTAAATTGGAACCATTATTGGTATATGTTGTACTGAAACATACAACTATTCATATTTTTAATTGAAATGAGAAGATTTAAAGTCCAATGGTGAAAATGATACGTTTTGAATAGTGCATAAACTTTTATTCATTTTTAAACAATTACCAAGTAAGATTTAAATATTTATCAAATAACGGGAATAACTTCAAGAATTACTTTTTTTTTGGAGTACTACATAAGTTTTATTCCGAAAATAGAAAATTAACACCCAAAATATATCTTTCCATGATCATTGCTCTAATCTAAAAGTTTTCTTCTTCAGATTACCCTTTGTCTCAAAATAATTATTTATTTATAATTTATATTGTGAATTGAGTGTTAATTCTTCTTAAAAGAATATTTTTGAATTATCAATGTATTAGTAAAATTAGTGAAAGTGATTTAAGACTTTATGGTTTGCGGAGGAGACAACAACGACAAGAGAAAGCAGTGACAAGAGGTGGCACGACAATGGAAGGGAGGAAACATAAGGAGCGGCGGGTTGAGGTGAAGAGAGGTCAGAGGTGAGGAGACATAGGAGGTGTCGAACGTGGGTGGAGGGAAGGGAGGCCATGCATGGATGAGGGACGAGAATGAATGTGTGCTGGACTGGAGGCAAGGTTGGGAGATGGCACGAAGGCAGTGGCACCGGGGAAGGAGCAGATGGTTGGTGAGCCGAAGTTATTCTGTTCATTGGTTAGGGGAGGTATGGCAAGTAGAATGACAAAGAAAAGGGGGAGGGGAGGACATCCTGCGAGGAGAGGGTCAGATCGGTTGATTGGAAGAGGAGGGCGGTCGGTGAATGGAGGATAGTCGGCGAGGGGTGGTCAAATGGCGGGGAGAGTTTTGGGGGTAGTTTGGATGGGAGGAGTGGCTAGCCAGAACAATCAGAGCAAAAAGGAGGATTTCGAGAGGAAAAAAGGAGCATGAATCATCAATACGATATGTTGTAGGACGAGCATTTTCAGGGGTATGGAGCTCGTAGAAGATTATCAGTTTCCAGCTAGTTTGGAAAGGGTGGAGGAAGTGTTTGAAGTTTCAGCGGATCTGAATGTGCAAATCCGCATGACAAGATGAGACATGAAAGTTTCAATGTTGGTAGAGACAGCCGTCCACGAGGCACTAGGAGTTCTTGGATCTGGATTGATCCTGATTGATTGATTTTTAGTTTTACGTTTAATTGTTTTATTAGTTGGGTAAGTTTGGTTTGATTGTTTAGTTTCCGTTTTTCAAGTACTTTTCTTAGGAGTTTTAGTGTTGCGAGTCATGGATTAGGATTCTATGGTAGTTCCATCAACTTTGCTGTTGAATGCAAACGATCTGCGGCGAATAGTTTCATGAGGTTCGTAAAGGAACCGAGTCTGATAATGATCGTAGGAATAGATTATATGGACTATGTTTTAACGACTTAATGCTAAATTTATTTATGCATTTCAAAAAAAAAAAAATGGATTAGTAAAATTTGGTTTGACAAAATTAGGTAAAGATACACAACCAAGTAATAAGAATTAGTCAAAATAAAAACATCCAAAGATAGTCTAAATTCGTAAATTTTAAAAAACAGTTAGGGTTTGGTCAAAAACGTCAGGTAAGAATAAGATGGTCCAATAATTTATTATAATAATAATAATAATAATAATAATTGAGCTCGACAGTTTCGCATCGTAGGGTCCATGGCATTTCTGTAATTATCTGGGAACCGGAGGGGCCGTTGAAAAGCAAAAAAACAAAAACCGAAGAAAGAGAGAGCGGAGAAGACGGAAAGGGAAGGAGAGCAAAACAGGAAAAAGGAGGAGCTGTGAAATCACATGCCTTTGTAGTGCTTGTCTCCTTCTCCTCTTCCTCTCCATCGTCTCCTTCTCCTTCTCCACCCACCATGCCCAGCTCCTTCTCCTCCTAGACTAACCCTCTTTTTCTGCACTGATTCTTCCATTGCTGGACATGGCGGAGGATAAGGTAAAAGCCCTCTCATTTCTCTCTCCTAATCGTCTGCAAAGTTTTCCCATCTCTTTGTTTTTGTACCCATTTTGCTCTCTGTTCATGGGTCTGTCCAATTTACTTCTTTTTTTGGGTTTTAATCGTGTTTTGGTAGCCTTATCTGGTTGTTTTTTATGGCGATCTGTCGGTATTGGACCTCATTATGTTTTCCATTACCGTATTTCATTTGTTTTGTTTCTACTTTTCCTGAATTGTTTGGATTCTTACATCGGTCGATCTGTCTGTTTTGTTTTGTTTTGACTTTTGTATCTACCATCTGCAAATTGTTGTTTATATTGGCTGATTTATGGTAATGTTTCTGGTTTTTTCTTATAATTATGAGTTTGCTCGATTTGGGTTCATAAATGTTCAGGTGGGTCTGGATTTTATGAGATCGAGCCCATTTGTCTTGGTATGTTGTTTGGTAGCTCCGATTGTTTTGTGCTGGATCTATTAGGGTTGATTGAAGAATTTGCTACTCTTCTTGTTATAAACTTGAATTCAGTCTGCTAATCTGTTAGTGTTAGATTTTGAGTTGTTTGGTTCTAGCTAATTGGTTCAATTTTGCATCTCTAAGAGCCATGTAGCAGTAGCATTCAGTGATTGATTTGGAACAAACTTTGGGGAGAAAGTTAAAAAAGTTTGATTTGTTATGTCGTGCAGGAGATGGCAGCTGCCGTTGTGGATGGAAATGATCCCGTCACTGGCCATATAATCTCCACTACAATTGGAGGCAAAAATGGAGAACCCAAGCAGGTATAAACAAATTTTATTGATTTATTTGGCATCTTTCACATAATTAGCCTGTTTAGACATTACTTGACTCAAAATTAAATTATAAGTGGTTTAATGAGAGCTGATCCAAGTTAATTATCATGTTCACATGCTTTTCATTACACTTCTTGCAGACCATTAGTTACATGGCAGAGCGTGTAGTGGGAACTGGTTCATTTGGAATCGTTTTTCAGGTATGCCAGTGTCATATCATCGCTGTTGCTGATGCAGCCTGGGTGCCAATTTTACTTGTCAACTCATTTATTCATTTTCTCGTCTATTAGGCAAAATGCTTGGAATCTGGGGAGACGGTGGCTATAAAGAAGGTTTTACAGGACAGACGATATAAGAATCGTGAGTTGCAGTTGATGCGCGTGATGGATCATCCAAATGTGGTTTCTTTGAAACATTGTTTCTTTTCAACTACAAGCAAAGATGAACTTTTCCTCAACCTGGTCATGGAATACGTCCCTGAGACCATGTACCGGGTTCTAAAGCACTACAGCAATTCTAATCAGAGAATGCCATTAATATATGTTAAGCTTTACATGTACCAGGTATTAATAATTCTATTTGTGGTGAAATTGTTACTCATTTATATTGGTACTTACAATCATACATGTTGCAGATTTTCAGAGGTTTGGCATATATCCATGCAGTTCCTGGAGTTTGCCACAGGGATTTGAAGCCTCAAAATATTTTGGTTCGCTCTTCTATAACTATTTACCTATGTAATATTTGTGACACTTTATCTGAAGTTATTTTTGGCCTTCTGCAGGTTGATCCACTAACTCACCAGGTTAAACTTTGTGATTTTGGAAGTGCAAAAGTGCTAGTACGTGGTCACCTTTTATCCTCTTATTTGTTACCTGTCTTAATTTCTAATTTGTATTTTATTATTGCATTTGAAATTATGAGAGGCAAAGAATTGTTTAAGTCTTACTTGTGTGCCATTAGTCATGTTGTTTGGATGCAAGAATGATCTAAAAATCATGGGAAAAATGTCATTTCTATGTGATGTATATTTACCAGAGTTTTCTATTTGCATTTTATTCTTTCTTTAGAATGTTTCATGTTTTTACTATGAACTGACTTGTGACCAGGTCAAAGGTGAAGCGAACATATCGTACATATGTTCTCGTTATTATCGGGCTCCAGAACTCATATTTGGTGCCACAGAATATACAACCTCCATTGATATTTGGTCAGCTGGTTGTGTCCTTGCTGAGCTTCTTCTGGGCCAGGTCAGTTTATTTAATTATCGATTTTGTTTTGTACTTGTTGATGCTCAGCCTTGTTAAGCTAACGTCACTCCTTTGTCATCCTAAAATGTTGTAGCCACTGTTTCCTGGGGAAAACGCTGTAGACCAGCTTGTAGAGATTATCAAGGTAAAGTTTGATTAATAGTACTTGGAATTGTGTGGGGGAAAAAAAAATCCACACCCTAAAGGAATATGTGTTACAGGTTCTTGGTACACCAACGCGTGAAGAAATTCGCTGCATGAATCCAAATTACACTGATTTTAGGTTTCCACAGATAAAAGCACACCCTTGGCACAAGGTTTGGACTTATTTTATTTTATTTTATTTTTCTTAGTATTTTTCTCAAATTTTGGATTGATGTATTGATGCACATACTAGAAGATTCTCATGAATATTACAAAGATCATTGAATATCCACATTTTTATTTTTGTATTGACATAAAATTATGACTCATTCAATTTTAATATTATTGGTTTAGGTTTTTCACAAAAGGATGCCTCCTGAGGCAATTGATCTGGCGTCACGACTGCTGCAATACTCACCAAGTCTTCGCTGCACAGCGGTGAGCTTATTTTTGCTAGTATGCCTGTCAGCCAATTTTTCAACCTGCATTCAATTCTTATTAAAAAAAATTGTTTCTATTATTGCAACTTGCAGCTTGAGGCATGTGCGCATCCTTTCTTTGATGAACTCCGTGAACCGAATGCTCGCCTACCTAATGGTCGCCCGCTTCCACCTCTCTTCAACTTTAAACAAGATGTATGTCATCTGAACTTCAGACTATATATTCATTTTGAAGCATGAACATTTGTGCCTCAAGTAAGATGCTTGCATAATTGTCTCTTCTCGTAAATAAAATCTGGAAGAAAATTAAAGGTTGATTGGTAAAACACGGAATTTGCTTAGTGTCTAAAGATAGCAACTGAACTACATGATTAAGTTTGCTGAATGCGAGGTTAGTTAACTACTTTGTTCCATTAAAAGATTGTGGACAAAATTGATGATAAATTGACATGCTTTCTCAGGGAAATGCAGTGAGCAATGGATTTTTTTATTATAAAAAAAAACAGATGTTTGTTCCAACTTTCTGTAATTGAATGACATGCAATCATAATGTTACATATTATTATTGGTTGTTAAATTTTTGAATGGAAAGGTAGTATGTTTTAGTTACAACTGTTTATTCATTCATATGTTCTTTTCGGGATATAACTGGAATTAGTTGCCTTCAAACTCTTCAAGTTCTGTTGTGATTTATAAATTTCATATTTCGTTTGCATGGTTGCCACCGGTATGTACTCGTCCTGAGGTGTATATTCTTGGTAAAATTATGACAATGATGCTGGTGTGGCTTTGTTGATTTGGGTTATTGAGTAGTTATATAGACTTGCGTCTCCTAAATAAGTTCTCTACTACTGCCGACTGAAGTTGATTTCGTATTGTTCAATTCCATTGCAGTTAAATGGGGCATCTGCAGAACTGGTGAATAAATTGATACCAGACCACATTAAGCGACAAATGGGTTTGACTTTCTTGCATCCGTTGGGCATGTAAATGAAGAGGAATGGTAAATATACAGTAATACCAGCCATTTGATGATAGAGAGACCATAAGAGGGAGTGACCACTGAACTGTGTTTAAATCATGCGCGCACTGAAGGTGGCCGGACCAACACCATTTTCTGCGCTACAAGGAAGCTTGCGAACTCAGCGGTTTGATTAGCTGCACTTGATTCTTTTTTTTTTTTTTTTTCAAAATGCATTTTTTTTTTTTTTTGTACATTTTTTTTTTATATTAAAGATGGTGTAAAGCCAAGGAGGTCAAGTGTATGAGTAGTTATGAATAGGAGGTAGGGCCCCAAATAGAATGGTCCTAACCTTGGAAGAGTTTGTTGGTATTTGAATGATTTGTCAATTCTTATTTAGCTCTTATAATATGGTGATTAATGACTTTGTTACACACTCTTATCTCCATTAATGTAATGTTGTTATTGTCCTCTTTGTTTCACAATGTTGGTCCTGTTTTGACATCAGGAGTTGTTGGGCAAATTTATGGTGAGTGAATTTGAAAGGAGCTTGCTCCTTGTTTTGACCCATGCACACTTAACTTTTACACACTCCATCTCAAAACGAGTGTACTGTTTCTCTTAAAATTTTGTCTCAAAATGGACGTCTTTTTTCTTCTTTAGTAAGTTAGTTATTATGTATAAATTGTCGATACTAACCTTATAACAAGTTTAGTTAGTATACTTTAGCACATGATCATGAGGATACAAAAGTAAATATACCACTAATTTTTAATTAATTTTTTTAAAAAAATTTAAAACAAATACACTTATTTTGAGACGGAAGAAGTAAAAATCAAAAAACATGCTCCAATACTTTCAAAAATGGATTCTTCGAATATTGTAGTGACTCAAAAATTGAATTGACTTAATTATATGTACTAGAACGAATCTAACCGATTTGAGTTGGGACAAAATTTTATGTCAAACTGATATATAATGAATAGAAGTTCTAAATCAACTCTAAACACGAATCGAACTTTAGTTGCTTTTGGTCATGACTAATACTCCGAAAACAAGCTAAGAAGAAGACGACGACGACGAAGTCGATTAGAAACTATTTTTTGTTTATGTGAATTGCCATGAAAACTCTAATTTTTGGTGCCAAAAACTGATTCTTTTTAGAAAAAAATCAAAAAAGAAAAGAAAGATAATAATATCCCATAACAATCACCCCTAAACATACAAAATAAGTTTCAAAATCTAACATCCATAATCACAGACCTACAAAATATACCACCTAACCAATCGTACAATTTTAAGTAGAAGATGTATTATTGTGTCCCCTCTCGTCTCTAGGGTAACGAGTTCTTGTCTTGGACAACAAGTCAATGGTCGATTAGGATTTTGATAAGGAATTTGTGTGTGGCGGCATGACAACAACGTGACAATATCAACAAACAAGTGGTAGTCGGCGGCTCATGTTTGTGCATCGGTGGAATCACAACGCAAGTCATAACTATAGTTGAAACAAATCTCAGGGATTGACTAATAACTCCATAGATCCCTGAACTATGAAAAACTCACCAATCAGGTCTCATACTAATTATTAACCGTAGTAGTCCCTGTACTAAGGGAAAAATATGCCGTTTAGATCCAACCGTCCGTTAGATTTAACAATTCCGTTAAGTCGGATAACGAGGCACCGATGTGGAATTTTTATTTTTTATATATTTTTTTAATTTCATCAGAGGCGCTGGCATGGCGATCTTAAATTTTTTAATATTAATCTCAATTAAAATCGACACGTGTTGTATAATGATTGGTCCAAAAATAATTAATATGAAATTACAATTTTGCCCTTAATTTTTCATTTTTACATCAGCAACCTCACATTTTTCTTCCTCTCCCCCTCACCTAAACCTGCTCCTCTGGCGAACTGCTCCACGTCGTCCGGCAAGTCCGTGGCTTCCCCTTCCCGTTCAAGCCGCCGCCGGTCCAACGCAGCCACCGCTCCGCCCGATATGCTCCTCCTCCTGCTCTCCACAATCGCATGCAACATTATGAATTCTTGCTCAAAAACACACAATACGAAAGGAAGAAAACTCTAAAACCATCGCAGGAAGCCAAGTTTACCTAACAATTATACTCAATTGCACCAAGTGGAGTCACAAGCACAGCAGGAGCATATATGTATGCCACGAAATTGGCTATATCATTGTCATTTAAATTTTAATTCCAAAAAATCAACCACATTAACAAATTCCCAATTCTGGGATTGAGCCAACAAAATTAAGCGAAATTGGCATACAAAAAATTAAGACTCACTTGTAATCATGCCGATCCACCATATTGGCTCAAACGGAAAGGGGAAGCCATGGGCTCTCCGGCTGGCGTGGAGCTGTTCGCCGGAGGAGCAGGTTTAGGTGTGGGGGAGAGGAAGAAGAAGGTGAGGTCATTGTTGTAAAAATGAAAATTTTAAGGGTAAAATTGTAATTTCACATTAAGACCAATCATTACACAACACGTGTCATTTTTATTTTGAAATTAATGTCAAAATATTAAGCCCGCCACATCAGCGCCATGTCATCCGACCTAACGGAAGTGTTAAATCTAACGAACGGTTGGACCTAGACGGCATATTTTCCCTTAATACGGGGACTGTTACGGTTAAAAATTAATATGGAGACTTTGTTGGTGAGTTTTTCACAGGAATTTGACATTAGCATAAGAGAGGAGGGATATCTGGACTATGAGATAGAGAAGGTTCCATTGCTTGCGACAAGTCTAGAAATATGGAAGCTAGTAATTAAGCCACTATTTAATAGAGGCTATAGTGAACTTTCATTACATAAAACATGTCGTGACGTTAGTTTGGTGGCCAGTAAATAGGGTTACGGCACGAAGGTTCATGGTTCATGGATATATATATATATATATATAGGGAGGGAGGGGGGGAGAGAGAGAGAGATGTCTATTCAGATTCCTATTTGAAATTTTATCTTGAACGAGATGTGAAAAAAATAAAATTTGGTGGCCTATGGACTTTTAATAACCATGTGCTAGTATTGAAAAAGTTAGAAGTGGGAGAACATATGAGGTCTGTCGAACTTTAGTCTACGAGTATGTGAGTTCAAATACTTGGGTAATTACCATAGGGTTATGCGACGGATGAGTGAGTCGAGATCTGTGAAATGTTGTGGGTTAGTTGATAGAGATCGATTTGTTGAATTTTAAGGGAGGTTGGAACTTCTTCATGCTAAATCGGATACTGTTTCATGTCCTAAAGTCTCTTAGAAGAAGAATAAAGTCGATATGGCAGGAGGTGGATCAACATGGGCGTACTTTGGTATGACAAATTAAAAAAAATTGTTTTTATTGTGGAATATTAGGACATATTGAAAAGTGGACCTCAACCTTTACGTGTCCAAGAGGCTCATCACGGTCGTGGGCCACCAGTTGGTGGCCATGTGGTCCAGTCTTGTTCTCCTATTCGTGCTTTGGACTTGGACATGATGCTCTTGGGAGTCTTTCAAGTACTTATAATACGAAGCTATAATCCTTTATCCTCAAGCACGAGTAAGGAGAAAATCGATAGAGGTCACTCCCTCGCCGACCTTCTTTGAGGATCATTACATGAGTTATGTAACCATTATGTTATTGTTTTTACCACGTCATCATGACATCATCGCGACTACACTATGACATCATCATCGTGTCTTCATTTGCTCCTCATCTTGACATTATTGTCAACCAGTCACATATCAAAACCGCACCTCCTTCACACATTCTGTGTGTACAAAAACCCCTCTATCTAATGAGTAAAACTTTATAATGATTTTTTTTAATTCATTTCCTCTCTCTCTCCCTCTCTCTCTCTCTCTCTCTCTCAGGGATGACAATGTAGTCTGAACCCGACGGGGACCCGATGTCCCTGACCCTAACGGGGCACGAGACGGGGACGGAGCAAGAAAAAAATTTCCGACCGGGGAACAAGGCGGGGACAGGGTAACCATAACCCAGCCACCCCACCTCGAACCCGATATATTAAACTAATAATATAAATAATATTTTTATTTTAGTACTCAAATATAAATAATATTAACTTTTAGTCAATTCAATTTAAAAATATGTCCAAATAAATAATAGGGGAAATTACACGTTACTACCCACTTATATACATGTTTTACATGTTACTACCTTGTC
>JAYMTK010004324.1:0-11237 GCA_036897405.1 Pelargonium myrrhifolium | reverse complement strand
TAGTAGACTTAGGACGAATAGCCTACAGGAACAACCTAGACAACCACACACTTCCCTGAGGATCGATACTCGGACTTTCGCAGTCCTTTATTACTTGTGCGATACCGGTGAACTTGCCGGGTAGTTTCGGTATACATTATCAATACCACGCACCAGTCCGCTCCCATCTCGGGCCCCAGGAACTTCCGGCAGTCAATATCCATGATGAACAAATGCATAGAACCCAAAAAACCCATCGCCCCGTTGACGTAAGAGCGAGAAGAAAAGAAAGGTACGAGAGTCTGAAGCGGTCGACACACAAGCGAATGAGCCAAGCCGCCGGGGGACTATATTGTACACTAAGACCGCCACCATCTAGTCACCACGAGTGAGGATAGGGGTGGGACTAGGGAGCGTTCCGTCCGCCCGAACATAGCACGAGAAATAATAGTCCCCCTCCTCCGCCTCCCCCTATTCGAGAAGTCTGGGATGAAAGCCCCGTGATTCAGTAGCTACATGCAGACGTGCAGCTCCTTTGCAACCAACTTGCTTCTTGCTCAGGCCCGACGACCGGATCAATGCTCGTTTCAGCAAGTGATCCGATCAGTCCTGCTCTGTGAGCTGTTCTGCCAGATCCGAGGATTCGTGTCTCATTGAAAGATATGAAGTACGACGAGTTGACCATCGTCGTGGATCATGTGACCACCTTCGAGCTAGCAATGGGCTAGCAAACCAACTGTGATACAGCATTTTGTCATTCGTTCGCCTCGACTCTCATTAGCTAGGCCCAAGCCTGGTACCGGAAGCTCTCAAACGGCTTCATAACCTCCTGGATGACCGTCTGGGAAAGGTTCCTCGAGCGCTTCGCCTGTTTTGACCAAATCCTCAAGCCCAAGTCCTATCTGATTGGCATCACCCAAAAGGAAGGCAGGAGCCTAACGGACTATGTAGATCATTTTTGGAAAGCGATATATGAATGCAAAGACCTCACTAATGATACCATAATGATTGCCTTCCAAGCAGGGGTCAAATCCAAGCACCTCCAAATCGCCTTCTCCAACTCTACCCCGGCGACGTGGGAGGAGATGCTCGCCATTGCCCATAAGAACATTGGGATGGAGGGCATTCTTCTGCACAACACCCAAGCCCCTTCGGTCGCCAGCCAGACCAAACCGTCGAGGAAAGAACAAGCCTCCCCCCACGCCTCTCAGGGACCTAGCGTACGTCCCGCCCCGTACAGATCTCCCTCCGCTTGCTCCTTGTAAAGTCTTAGTAGTAAAAGACCGCACACCCCTCAACACCACCTACCAGAAGGTGTGCGACCATCTACTAGCTACCAGAGACCTGACTCCCCCAAAAGCTAGGAAGGGAGGAATCGTGGCAACCGCCCCAATGACTATTGCACCCTCCACCAGTGTTACAAACATGACATCAATGATTGCTACTACCTCTCTAATGCCATCAAAAAGATAATCCCCACAAGGAAGCTCGCCAACTTCTTCGCTGGAGGAAGGTGAGGTCAGAAAAGAGGTAGGGGAGGAAATGACCAGGGTGGAAGCTCCCGAACAGTCAATAGGGTGGACCGTTATTTTGAAAACACTCAAACCATCAACATGATCACCAAGAGACGGGACTCTCTCCAACAAGTCTCCATTACCATCGTCAAAGCTCGGATCTTTGCCCTGAAGAAGATGGAGGAAACCCTGTTTGTTCTTCTCTCCAAGGAAAACCAAGGGAATTGGGATAAAACCATATTCTTCCGAGAGGAAGAGCTGGCCCCCAAAGAAATGAGGAAGGAGCCCCTCATCATCAAGGCTTCCATCGTTGGGAAAAATGTAGCACGAGTGTTCATTGACAATGGAAGCCAAGTGAACATCCTCTACTGGGATGCGTTCTATAAGTTTGGGTTGAAGCTAGACTCCCTTAAGGAGTTTAGAGGAGCCCTGATGGGCTTTAATGACGATGTAACTACAGTAAAGGGAACATCACCCTCTTTGTAATGTTGGGTCAGTCACCCAAGAAAAGGACTCAGTCCTGCGAGTTTATGGTGATTGATAAACCCTCGAATCACAATGCCATCTTCGGTTGTCCTCTCATCGATGAATTTGAAATGGTACCGAGCGGCAACCATCAGAGTCCCCACTGATCATGGGATCGATATCCTTCCAGCCAACCCAAGGAAAGTGTGGGAGCACCAAGTCAAGAAAGCTAAAGGAAATGACAGTTGATCGGAGGTGAGTTATCCTTCCCAAGATGTCAAGTCCACAACGCTGAAGAGTGGCATCGCCCCCAAGCCGACCATTCCCGAAGAGTGGCTACGGCCACAAAGTCCAAGTCGACCCCCAACCTACCCTTGTAGAAGTCTGGGCCCAAGTTGGGAAAAGTGGGTACGCCCATTAAGCTTGGGGCTAGGCTGGGCATTCCATTTGTGACATGTAGCCCCCAGATGACACATCCCAGGACGTCCCCCGCAAAGGAAAAGAAGAGTCCTCCACCTCTCCTAAGGCAAGCATACTTTGAGAGGCCTGGGGTTCACGATCCTCTCGGTACCATAAACGAGGCCATCCTCGAAGCTCTTCACCCAACCATCATCATTGAGGAGGAAGGCGACGACCCTGAGGAACCCCTGACCTAGGAAGAGAATGACCTTCAAGGAGAAGAAGAAGCCGGAGATGAAGACCATCTCAAGGGGATGGGAGAAGAAGAAAATGAAGAACAGAGCACCTACAGATGATGCTGGGCCGAAGCATCGCCAGAATACCTCGACCTTCGCGCTCAAGAAGTACGCTCTGAAATAGAGAGTGAGATGGAGGAGGTGATCCTCGATGAGCTTGACCCTGCAAAAATCACCAAGCTAGGGAAGAACCTCGCCCCTAAGGAGAAGGAAGAGCTCATTGCCCTGCTCTGAGCCAACGTCGACGTTTCACTTGGATCCCCACAGATATGCCAGGAATTGCTCTCGAAATAGCAGAGCATCACCTGGACATTCAGCCTATGGCCTTCCCGTTCAAACAGAAGCAGAGAAACTACTCTCGAGATAAAGAGGAAGGAATAAAGGAAGAAGTCACTTTTGGATGCCGGCTTCATCCGGGAGCTCAAGTATCCGGAATGGCTCGAAAATGTTGTCATGGTGAAGAAAGGCAACGACAAGTGGAGAATGTGCATTGACTACACCAACCTAAACAAAGTCTATCCAAAGATGACTACCATCTCCCCCACCTTAGCAAACTTGTAGACTCCACCGTGGGTCATAGGGTCCTTTCTTTTCCTGATGCCTTTTCAAGTTATCATCAAATTAAAATGTACCCTGGAGACCAGGAGAAAACTTCATTTATAGCAACGGACTCCATATATTGCTACATCGTGATTCCTTTTGGGCTTAAGAATCCTGGAGCGACTTATCAAATAACGGTGAATAAGGTATTCGCCTCCCAAATTAGGCAAAACCTTGAGGTCTACATAGACGATATGATTGTGAAGACCACCAAGACCAGATCCCACCTAGAAGACCTCCAAGAGACCTTCGCTACCCTCGGAAGATTCAACATGAAGTTGAACCCCTCGAAATGCTCCTTTGGGGTCAGCGTAGGAAAAATTCTTGATGTTATCGTGAGCGAGCGAGGCATCGAGGCTAACCCAGAAAAGGTCCAAGCCTTGGTCACCATGGGGGATCCCTCGTGTCTGAAACAAGTTCAACAGTTGGTTGGGCGAATCGCGGCCCTCAACTAGTTCATCTCCCGGGGAGTAGAGCGAAGTCTTCCATTTTTCAAGGTACTCAAGAGTGCAAGAAAAAAGTTTGAATGGACCTTGGAATGCATCCAAGTCTTCCAAGAACTCAAGGAGCACCTCGCCGAGCTCCCCAAGTTGACCATCCCTGAACCTGGGGACATCCTCCAACTCTACCTGACAGCCGCAGATCATGTCGTATCATCCGTTCTTGTAAAAGAAGAAGGAAAAGTCCAAAAGCCCATCTACTATGTGTCTGACGCGTTGGGGCCCTCCAAGCTAAACTACTATAGGATTGAAAAGCTGGCTTTCGCCCTTTACCAGGCAAGTATTAAAATTCACCCCTATTTTGAAGCCCACAACATAGCAGTAGTCACTTATGCCGCCCTTGAGAAAAGTCATGGACGGAGATTTTGGGGGGCGATTGGCCCAATGGGTGATAAGATTGTTCTCCTACGACATCTGGTTCCAACCCTGTAATTCGATTAAGGGACATGCGCTCGTTGATTTTATAGCAAAGTGCAACTTTACCGAGCCCATCGACGATAAAACGTACATCACATGCGTCCCCAAGATCGCAAGCGAGTAAGGGGGCAGGCCCTCGAGAAGAGGAAGAGGAAGCAACACGAAGGAAAAGAAGAGTTGGAACCCGAGACCCTACCCGAGGATATGTGGGTTCTATGCGTTGATGGCTCTTCCAACAAGAACCACGGAGGAGCCAGGATTATGCTGACTTCTTCTGAGGTAATCAGAGAGACATGGGCACTAAGGCTCGAGTTTAGAGTCACCAACAACCAGATGGAGTACGAAGCTCTCATAGTCGGGCTGGAAATAGCTTTGGCCCTGAAAGTCAAGACCTTGGAAATAAAATGTGATTCACAAATCGTTGTGAATCAAATTCGGGGGGAGTATGGGGTATGAGACCCCACCCTGCAGAGATATTGGGACCGGGTGGCTTCCTTGGTAGGAAAATTCAACTACTGTCATATCCAACAAGTACCAAGGGAGGATAATCACGAAGCAAATTTTCTTTCAAAACTCACGTCCCAAGATTATGATATTGTCTCCATAGGCATGCAAGTACAAGTTCAACACGCTCCAATGATCGCCCCCATCCAAGTTATCCCCACCGCAAAGGTCTGAGGACATGGATCGATGACATTCTCGACTATTTGGGAGACAGAAAGCTCCCCGAGAACCCCGCTGAAGTGAATTCCATAGTCTGGAGGTCCGTCAAATATGTGCTAAGTGAAGAAGGGAACTTGCTGAGAAGGTCTACGTCTTACAAACCCTTCCTCTGGATTCTATACCCGGACAAAGCCGCCAAAGTCCTCAAAAAGATCCACGGAGGAACGTGTGGCCAACACACGGGAGCTAAGAGCTTGGCCAAGCTGGTCCTCCACAAAGGATATTATTGGCTCTCCATCCGGAAACACGCGGACCACTACGTAAAGAGGTGCCTTGACTGCCAGCTTCATGCTGACATCCCGAGGGCCCCTACCATCAAGCAATCATTAGTCCTTGTAACCTAGCCATTCACCATGTGGGGAATGGACCTCATGGGCCTCTTTCCCAAATTCAACAGAAAAAAGCACATGGTAGTAGCCGTAGATTACTTCACGAAATGGGTAGAGGTAAGGGCACTTTCTTCCATCACTCAAAGTTGCATAATGGATTTCGTGCATGAGGATATCTTCTCTCGATATGGGCTCCCCAAGCCATCGTCTCTGATCATGGGACCCAATTCCACGCCAAATTCACAGAAATGTGCTCCCAGTTTAGAGTAAAGCACTGGAAGTCCTCTATGTGTCAACTCAAGTGCAACGGACAGGCCAAAGCCGCCAACAAGACGATTATCAGCAGACTGAAAAAAGCGATCGAAGAGCATCACAAGTAGTGGCACGAAAAGCTTCACCTAATCCTTTGGTCGTTGAGAATGACCCCGAAGACGGCCATTGGATAAACCCCGTTCCAGCTCGTGTATGGCTCGAAGGCAGTCCTCCCGGTTGAGAATATCATGCCCACCATACTGACGGAAGGTTTCAATGAGGAGGGAACTATAAGGTCCCGTCTGGCTGATCTTGATTTCATAGAAGAAGTAATGATGAATGCCGCAATGGTCTTGGCCACATGAAAGCAAGCGGTCAAGCGCGTCCATGATTCCAAGGTTCTCCCTCGAGAATTCAAGGTAGGGGACTAGGTCTTGTGGAAATATGAGGCTACGAGCATACGACTAGCCGGAGGCAAGCTCGCCCCAAATTGGGGAGGCCCCTTCCGAGTTATAAAGGTGATACGCCCCGGGACATATCGATTGGAAGACCAAGAACGATTCGAGCTCGAAAACCTATGGCACGCAGACAACCTCAAGAATTTCTACTTCTGAGGAACAGCGGGGCCCATGTAGCTCTAGGGACAAACACTTGTAAAAAGTTATCGACTAATGAAATTAACAATGTTTGGTCCCTATTGTTTGAACCAACAAAATTGAGATTTTGTGTTCGTATGCTCATGGAAGGTTCCCCGCGAGGGCCGCCCCATGATGAACACATCATTTCCCGAGCATAAAGAACGGCTGGAAGAAATACCCCCTAAGGCTCGTGCTTGCTCATGAAAGGTTACCCGTGAGCGGAACTCATGACAACACATTCGTTCTCGGGTATAAGAAGCAAGGCCAGGAGGAAGGTCCCCAAGACCACTGCTCGCTCATGAAGACCATCCGAGATAGATGACAATG
The DNA here is from genome assembly GCA_036897405.1 of Pelargonium myrrhifolium. Taxonomy (NCBI): domain Eukaryota; kingdom Viridiplantae; phylum Streptophyta; class Magnoliopsida; order Geraniales; family Geraniaceae; genus Pelargonium; species Pelargonium myrrhifolium. Next base: position 4,798 of record JAYMTK010004324.1, on the reverse strand, counting down.
ACGACACTCCCGTCCTTGTACAAAGAGGACGAAGTTGGGAGGAACGCCCCAATATTTGTGCTTGCTCAGAAAGACTTCACTCATGAGTGATGTCCACGACAATACGCTTTCCCTCGGGTATAAGGGGCAAGGTTAGAGGAAGGTCCCCAAAGCTAGTGCTCGCTCACACCGATGTCGCCTCAAAGGGACATCCATAACGACGCTCATGTCCCCGAGAAAAAGGGACGAAGTTGGGAGGAACCCCCCAATACTCGTGTTTGTTCGGACTCACTGAAGGTTGATGTCGGAAACAACACGCTTCCCCCCGGATATAAGAGGTAAGGTTGGGTAACGCCCTCAAGGTTCATATTTATTTGCAAGAACTCACTCGAAGGGTGATATACGGAACGTGATCGTCCCCGGGAAAAAGGGAAGAAGGTCGAAGAAACGACTCCCTTGGGATCATGACGGCGTCCTGACCCTATGGCGGAGAGACACGGTTGGGATAAGCTACCCTAGGGAGACCCGGGACTATCCTAATAATGGATACTCGAGGTAAACTGGTATCCCCAGCCCTCACCAAAGATTTGACTTAGGCGAGCACCTCTACGACCCATGGTTGCAAAGACTTAGTAGATGGAGTATACATAAAGCATAAAAAGAAACAAGCATAAAAATAAAAAGCCAAGTAAAATTGAAATATCCACCTTAAAGAACCATTAGTCAGGAGCTTACAAATACATAACATAAAAGAAGAAACGAAGTCAAGGAGATTAAATGTCTTCAGTAGGAGCCTCAGCCTCTAGAGGAGTCTCAGCGAGAGGATTGAGGAGAGAGAAGTCTCTTGGTTAGGTCGCTTGGGGAATTCATGGGCCGGATATCTCATATCTGTAGTTGAACTCCTCGGTAGGACCCACCAGCACATCGCATCTCCCCATCCAAACGTTATCAACCTCGCGCAAGGAATCGACGCGCTCGACCTCCTCCATGGAGGGAGGAACAAGGAGACATTTCCCGAAAAACCCCTCGAATTACCGCAGAGGATTGATGCTAGAAGGCACCCAAGGTTCGCCCCCATCCCTCCTGAGATCGTAATCTCGAGACATGAGGATCTTCTCTAAGCTAAAAGGGAACCAAGGGTGGAACCCCCTCAAATCCGGCCGAGAAGATGAAGGGATGAACCACCGTTGTAGCTTTTCTCTGTTTGCACCATCCCCAGCGACGAGGCGAAAGGCTCTGCTTCGTCCCAGGTTACGCTCGGCAAAGAGAAAGTCCCTGAGCCCCAGAGACACGCGGGCGGCTGTCAAGGTCCTCGGCACCGGGATCCCCGTGGCTCTCGATGTTGGGGGCAATCGAAGACCCTATACATCAGGAGTCTTCTTAGCCTGACCAATCACAGGTAAAGAAGAATCAGAAGAAGAAAAACGTAGATGATCGAAGAAAACAATTAATCACTCAAATTAGAACGAAAATGAAAGTCAGAGAAAATCCAAATACCTTGAAGAAAGTGAGCTGGGGAGAATTCATCACCTCCTCCCTCCCACGGAGCTCAGCCTCATTCCTTCCGAGGGCCCCCTCTCTTTGTAGGAGTCATGTTTCCTTCCCCTGAAGATTCTCTTCTGCTCGCAGGAAACCCTCTTCTCTCCCCATAACTCCTCCTCTTTTCTCTGAAGTTCCACCTCCTTCAACTGCCGCGCTTCCTCCCTCTTGCGGAGCTGTGCCTCTTCAACTCTTACGGAGCAATTCCGCTCAACCTCGTGCTCTTTGGCTTCCTCAAGCATGGTTGCTTTCTTTTCCTCATATTTGTTGATCGTCTCCCAAATGTGGTAAGAAAACATAGCATCTTGCTTGTTTCTCAAAAACTCACTATCATGTATCCCCTTAGCAAACAGGGTCGAAACCCCAACCAAATTAGAAGTCGAACGAGAAAGTTGTAACAACAAGAAGAAGAGTTGTTAGCTAAATACAAGAAACTGAGAGAAAATACAAGTAAAGAAAGAAGAAGACTTACCCCTACCAAATGTCCGCAGAAAGTTTGAGAAGCCTGAGAAAGCCTCTCAACACCCCCAAAATTCAAGGTCGCCCGCACCTAAACCAAGCTCGCCTCGTGAACTGCCCTCATCAGCAACATAGAAGGCCACCTAGCTACTGGATAGGTGGTAGCCCGACCTGAAGGAGAAGCAGCAACAAAGTCCACTCAGTCCCCGATTACCCCTTCAACGAGCTCCTCTCGGGCCTTCCCATCATTCCAAGCCTGGTTCAGGACCCCCTCGTCCAAAACACCCTCCTCATATGCAACCTCTTCCTAGACCCCCACATCTGGAATTTCTATAATCGCTTCCAAGGCACTTACCCTCCCTTGTACTCTCTCCGACCTCCCCTCAACCTCCCCCTCCGTCGAGTTATGAAACAAGGAATCCACTAAGGCATTCCATCCAGTCCCAAGTTGGTGTGACCCCCTCTGTCGCCTCTGTGAGCTCCAGCTTCCTCTTCTTGATGAAGCGAAGAGGCCTTGGTTTCCCCCTTTCCAGAACGCTCCTCAGCGTGGCTTGGTCATCATCAGAATTAAAGGCAGGATAGAGCGGGGAGGGCGTGCCGGCCATGAATGGATCCTCCCTTGAATCTTCATCATCAACTAGATATGAAGGAACTCCCAACTTAGTTTCACCATCACCTCCGTCAGCGGAAGCCGAAGGCTCTATGTCATCCTCCCAACTCTTGATAACCCTTCGTTGGGGGGCTACCTCCTCCACTCCAGCAGTAGCGCGGACCTCTGCTTCAATCTTCCCCTCTTCTCCCTCCTAATCTTTAGCTCCTGTCTCCAGGGCAACTTCGGAAGTCACCTCTTGAAGAGACCGAGTCGCCACCGTGCCCCGACAGAGCTTCAAAGGATGGGAATCTCCAGAAGACTCCTCTTGGATCTCAACTATCTCTCTCTTTCTCTTAGAAGAGCTAGAGTCACCCCCACCTTTTTTGGGCTTCTTTCAAGTCGGCTTACTCGACCGCGGCGGGCCATCCAAATAAATTTGGTGAATAACGCCGAGAGCCTCCAACAGCATCCTCCTAGCTTTGGCCTGAGTCGCTTTGTGGTCTTTATGGCCCTTCGAAGACCAAGGCCCCAAAAACATGGAATCTGCTGCAAAGCAACATACATGTCAGAATTGAAGGAAGAGCTCTCGAAAGACAAAAATTAAATAAACAACGAAGCTTAAAAGTCACCTTTGATGTACTTCTTCGCCATGAGGCAAGTGCAGGAATCACATTGATCGACAAAGAAAGGGGAAGTGATGTCCTCGTGTATCCTCCAAAGCATATTCCTTCTCTTAGAGAGGAGGGAAAGAATAGCCTTGACATGTAGAGGCCCTGGGCGACGAGCTCTAGTATAGAACTGGACGTCGCTCCTGAGAAGATATTGGGTGGGGAAGGAGTTCCCCTCTGGAGCATAGGTGAGGATAAGGTCTCAAGTGACCTCATCGTATTTAGTAAGCTCAAGGGCCCTCGTCTTCCATTTGGCCCTGTCCGGAGATGTAGGAACTTTGGGAATGCTCCACCCCTCCCTGGACATCAGGTAAATCTTGTTTTTCTCGTGAAGGCAGGAGCTCACGGAGAGGTTTTCGAAAACACGACACTTTCCCGCCTTCTATTTGATGTCACTCGGTTGCTTAGACATGATGACAACATGTGATGGGAAGTTGGATCCCGGGCTCTCCCAGGTTGGGTCAAGCCTTGGGGACAAAGGGTCCAAAACCCGTAAGTAAAGCAAGTCAAGACAAAGGCAATGGGAAGTAGGGTCCCGGGGTCCTCTAGGTTGGTTTAAGCCTTGGGGAAAAAGGGTCTGAAACCAACAAGTCGAGGGGCGAGTAGGGGAGGGGGGAGGATCCCAGGATCTCCAAGGTTGGGTTAAGCCTTGGAGATAAAGGGTCAGAACCCATAAAAAAACTATCGAACATAGGGAACAAGAGGACCAGGTCCCAGGATCTCCATGGCTGGGGCTAAAGCCTTAGGGACAAAGGGTCCGGAACCTTCCCCGTGGAGATTGAAGATCTCAAGACCCAACAAGGATTACAAGGAAAGAATTTGGCGAAACCTAAGGCAAAAAAGCGGACCATCGCCCCCATGGTCCAGACAACAAATATTCAAAAGACGAATGCTTTGATCTCCTGGGCCCAAACTAAGAGGGTCAGAAAAAATAGGCCAAGCGATTAAAGGCCCAAAGAGCAATATTCAACAAGGTAAACAAAGAAAAGCCATGCATAGCACAACCATGTAGTTCATCATGATAGAAGTCAAAAGGATTCTATTAAAAAAAGGATGTACAAAGATATAAAAGGTGCATCATCAAAAAGTCTTCTTAGACCTAACTACATCGATATATGACAAAGGAGTTTAACCCTGGAACTCGGCTCAAGAAGACAAAAACCCCTCACTTTTTGCCTACACGACCCCAAACAGAAGGTCCAGGAAGAGAACGCCCTCGAAGACATAACAACAAATAGCACAGTCCAAATCATGACTCACAAGGTAGATGAACAGAGAGAGAAGGTGGCGAGTAAAGCGTCTTTCAAAACTTGCAAAACCCAGAAGACAAGAGGGTTAACAAAAGAAAGCAAGGGATGTCTGGTAAAAAGAAGCAAGCAAAGCCCCGCTCTGAAGGCCTAGTGCCTTTGACTCGCGGCCCATGGACGGTCGAGGCTCGAAGCAAGAAAAGGTTCTCGCAAGAAACCCTAGACACTTCAAGCAAAAACCCTCCATAGGCTATCCAGGCGCAAAGACAGAACATCAAAAAACGATGACCACGCTAACAGGACCTCAAAAGGCC
>JAYMTK010004323.1:0-11237 GCA_036897405.1 Pelargonium myrrhifolium | reverse complement strand
ATTAATTATTATAATAATTAATTATATAATTATTAATTAAATAATAATTTATTTTTTTATATTTTTTAAAATCCGAAAAATGGTTTACGACGGGGTGTTAACCCGTCGTAAATCTTTTACGATCAAGGCCGTTACAACGAGATAATACCGTCGTAAATTGGTCGCAAGGCCCGTCGCAAACAGCTGAAAACCGTCGCAAATGACGTCGCAATTTGACTGCGTTTTTTGTAGTGTGAGTAGTCTTTTCTCTCTCGTACTTTGGGGGCTTTTGATTTCTCCCCTCGGTTTGTGTCTCTTATTGAGCGTTGCATGAATAACTGTTGGTATTTTATTTTTGTTAATGGCTCTTCTCATGGCTTCTTTTGGGCGACCCGGGGTGTTCATCAGGGTGACCCTCTCTCTCAAGTGCTTTTCATTTTGCCGCAGGAGGTGCTCAGCAGGAATATAGAGGCGTTGATTGTGAATGAGTATCTTTCCTTATCATTGTCGGGGTCACGGGATGTCCGTCTCCCACCTAATGTTTGTTGACGATACAATTTAGTTTTTAAATGGGAGTTAGTCTTCTCTGGCTGCTTTTTTTCAATCTTCTGAGACAATATAAGGCATATCTGGTCAGATGGTAAGTTTTAAAAAATGTCGTTTTTATCTCTTCCATGTTCTCTGCTACTCAGATTGCTTTGGTGTCTCAGTGGATTGGTTTTTAACAAGGTTCGCTTCCGTTTCGCTACCTGGCGGTGCCCATTTCCCGTACACGGCTTCGTGCAACGGAGTTTCAGTTTGTTGTTGATAAGTTTGTAGATAAATTAGCCGGATGAAAAGGTAAATTTCTCCCGTCTGGGGGCCGATTGGTTTTGATAAAAAGTGTGTTGGCGTCCATTCCTATTTATACTCTTTCGGCTTGTCGAGTGCCAAAATCAATTCTGTCTAAGCAACATGGCATCATGGCTTATATTTTCTTGGTCCTTGGGTCCCGAAGGTCGTTTGCATTGGGTTGTGTGGGACCGTATTTTCCGTCCTTTAAAAGAGGGGGTCTTAGTATTCGGAGTTTGTTTGAATTTCACGAGTGTCTTCTAGCTTAAATCGCTTGGAGTTTTTTTGTTGGTACTTCGTTATGGGGTTGCTTTATAAGGTCATGTTTTGGCTATATATCTCTCTGAATCACTTGTACATATTTTATCTTTTTTTTTATATATATTTTATCACCTCTTTATCCAATCCATGATTTACTGTTTTTCTTATTTTAAATTGTCATTCGAGTTCAAATAACTTTTCCTACTAATCTGTCGATGTCTTCGTGAGTTCGACAACTCGAAACTCCTAACACGAGTTTATATATTAATTTTGCGATATCAGTATACTCGTTGAAGTACTATCAAGTTTTTTGCACCGTTGTTGGGGACAACAGTTAAAGATTAAGGTTTAATTATTTGGATTCTTTGGTCCTATTTTTTTTTCTTTTTATAGTGTTTAAGGTGATCTATTGATTGCGTGCAAAGATCGTAAAGGGGTGAGATGTTATTTGACCCCCTTAGTCGATGACTAAAGAACAAACGTGAAAGCATATGATGGATTCAAGAAGCATACTTGTTCGTACACGTAAATTGACTACCATGCAGGGGTTCGTAGTGGGTTTATAATTGTTGCAACAAGGTCTTAAGGAAACCAAATGGGAGTCGAGTAAATTGCTTAAAAAGCGCATGTTTCTGGGTAATTTAGTTTGGGTTCCTTTTTGAGAGAAGTATTGACTCTTGTCATGATATCTCGAGAGATCAGGGTAAAACCCCTCTGAGCGATCCCTCTGTTGAGCTCCTTTAATTGCGATTGAAGCGTTGAGCGAATAACGTTAAACAAAAATGCTTAGTGGGAGGAGGTAACCCATCGATTAATTTTTCGTTTTTAGTTTTATTTTGGTTTTAATTTTTATATTTTAGATTCAGAGTCATTTAACTTGTTTGTTTTTGTATATCTTGAGTGAAAACCAAAAGAAAAGAGCAAGAGTGACTAATTCGTGTTTTCTGAAATGTTTTTGAGCAATGCAGGTTTAATTGTCGAGGGAAAAGTCAGCTTGCCACAACAAATTGATTATTCGGAATTCACGGAAATTTTGGTCTACCGCGGCAAGAAGTTGCTCTGCGCAAGATTCATGCCGCGACATGGTACATCCATTTCGCGGCATGGATGGCATATCAGGAAAACGAAAGCGTTTTGGCAATCCATGACGCAGAACCATACCTTCACGCCGCGACACAACCCCGTTGTGTACAAAATATAAAATTCAATTGTGAAGATGCAATTTAGTCATTCATCTTTGCTGCAACCTCCCTTTCTCTCATCTCCGCTCAAGAACCCTAACCAACATCCAACTGATCTTTAGGGTTGTAAGTCCAAAATCTCCTCTGAGGTATGCAATGGAAATTTTTTGGGGAAGTTCGGAATTAGACTTAGCACGTCTGCTCGTCGTGGTTATTGTTGTACATTTATTTTTGTTTATAGTTTAGTAGTTTCTTGTTCTTGCTTTATTTTTTATTGCATGTTTGTTTAGCGTAGACTTGTGAACTATTTAATTTTCTCATCTTTTATTTTCTTATTGTGTTGAAGCTTGGATTCAATCAATGATGGCACTTATGAGTTTAAGTTTGGGGGAGGGGTTAATCATTTCATTCCTCACTTTTTTTTTTCTTGTGGATAGTTTTAGAGAGTCTTGACTTGCTTTATTGTTAGTATAACATCTTTTGGAGCCGAGCTAAATGCTAAATTTTTAAAATTTGATGATATGAACGATGCATTGACCCATGTTAGTAGTAGAATTACATGTTTGATGATTCTATAATACTTGGTTGCTTAAATAGTTTGGATGTGCTGCTGCTATTTTTTTTTTTTTGAAAGCAAGTGATCTTTATTAAGCATTATCACTATGCAACAATGAGATTATAGATGGGGGACAATCATTCCCAATCCATCCAACCGGGCCTACAAGGGAAACAGACGACCTAGCTAATACATGAGCCACCTGGTTCGCAGACCGGTTCACAAATTGAAATTCAATATTCAAGAAATTAAAAGACATAAATTTAATGTCACCAATAAGCAGACCGAAGGCACTGGATTCCTCCTCCCCTCCAGACTGAATTGCTTTTATCACACTTTGGGCATCCGACTCCACAATCACACTCCCCCAACCTTGTCTAAGGATCCAACTTAAAGCCTCCTTAATTGTTAAGGCTTCCACATAGCTAGGTTCCATAAGTCCCTCCCACCCCACCTGGCCTCCTCCCCAACAGCGCCCGGACCAGTCCCGGACCACCCAACCCCCACCCGACTTGTCCGCCTCCGCGAAGCACGTCCCATCCACACTCAACTTCAGGAACCCCGATTTAGGAGCAGACCACCTGCTACGCCCCCGTCCACCTCCCGAAACAGAGGCTGCCGGACAAGCAGCAGCACCAGTAGCTTTCCGGCGAGCCTCCTGCCAAGAAGACAGAACAGTTCTCGCTACCACCAGCACCTCAGACGCCACCTCCCACTTCCCATTCCAAACTCCATTGTTCCTTGACTTCCAAATTGCCCAAAGAACATACAGAGTTTTTTCAAACAACCCAGCCTTTTTCCTACCATATACAGTCATTATCAAATCACCCAAAGAAGCACAGCCAGTCAGCAAACCTCACAAGCCACATAGATTCCATACTTGTCTAGCAAAATTACAGAAGAGGAAAACATGCGAAATAGTCTCCATCCCCTGATCACAACGAGGACAAGAAGGAGGAACTTGTACCTGACGCGCGACCAACCTCTCTTTAACAGGTAAGATCCTGGAGCAAGCTCGCCAAACAAAATGCTTCACTTTTAATTGAATCTCCGTCGACCATATATATAGCTTTCCACAGTGGGGTACCTCCATGATTGCTAGCAATCTGATTTAGCATTTTGTAACCCGTACGCACGGTGTAAGTCTCATCCTTAGTAGAAGACCAACACCAACTATCAGGTACTTGTCTCAGGCTCAGACGGATCTTGAGGATGTCACGACATACCTCATCAGGGAAAACTAAGCGAATTCTCCCAACATCCCAGTCCCATGTGTCAGATAACCTTAGCTCACTAGCTTTCATGTTCTGCGTACCTGATACATCGAAACCTTGCCTTGGAGAGGGAATGAAACCTGGGGTAGTGGGCACCCATGGATCCGAGAACACCCGAGTCGAAATTCCAGCACCAATACGTTTAAAAGAACCTGACCGAAGCAGGTCTTGAGCTGCACACACACTTCGCCAAATAAAACTTGCATTTGTACTTACCGGAGCAGTGAAGGCTGACTCATGAGGGAAATACTTAGCCTTAAAGACCCTGGCAAGGAGAGAACCCGGGACCGATTCCATTCTCCAAAGCTGTTTTCCCAGCAAAGCAATATTGAAATCCCGAAAGTCCCTGAAACTGAGGCCACCTTCAACCTTATTTCTGCATAAAGCTGACCAAGACTTCCACACAATCCCCGCACTCGAAGTACCCCCACCCTTCCAGAGATAAGCATTTAAAATCACTTGAATTCGATCTGTAACCACCTTCGGGAGCAAATACACCCCCATCGTATATGTTGGTAATGCCTGTGCCACTGCCTTTAAAAGAATTTCTTTGCCTCCTTTGGACAAAGACTTGGAACACCAGGACGAAACTCGAGATCGCACCCTATCTACAAGTGAGTCAAAAGCCCGGATTCGGTGACTTCCACTTATAATAGGTACCCCCAAGTAATTAGTAAATGCAGGAACCGGCTCCACCTCCAAAATTTGGGTGATACTATTCCGCAGCGCCAACTCCGTGTTTGGACTAAACACCACACTAGATTTAGTGAAATTCACTCTTTGCCCCGAACTTTGTTCATAAATCCGAAGCACATCCTTAACCGACGCTGCCTCCGTTACCGAGGCCTTGAAGAAAATAACGGCATCGTCAGCGAAGAAAAGATGAGATAACCCGGGAGCCCGACAAGTGATTCGACATTCATGCACATTACCCAAACGTACCTGATGTTGAAGCAGCGCCGAAAGGCCCTCAGCACAAATAAGAAACAGGTACGGCGATAGCGGGTCACCTTGTCTCAGACCCCTATGCGGAATAAACTGCTCAGAGAGTTCGTTGTCAAAATCGATCCGGAACCTGACTGACTTCACACAAAGCATTATCAGCCGAACCCATCTCTCAGCAAAGCCCAAAGCCACCAACATACTCTCTAAAAATTCCATTCAACATTGTCATACGCTTTTGCAATGTCTAACTTTAGAGCTCCCCAGCAGGATCCCGTTCTCGACTGAGTACGAATATAATGAAAGACTTCATTTGCCAAACAGATATTATCGGAAATGAGCCTACCTAGGATAAATGCACTCTAGGAGTCCGAAATTATAGCGTGAAGAATCGGCTTCAGCCTATTAGCCAGGGTCTTAGAAACCACCTTGTATAAAACATTACAAAGAGCGATGGGACGGAGATCACTTACTGAAGCCGGTTGTTTCTTTTTCGGGATCAGGACAAGATTAGTATCATTCAGACCCACTGGAAAGCAGGCACTGTTCAAAATATCGACACAAGCTTTAGCCACATCCCTATCAATGGCGTGCCAGTATGCTTGGTAGAAACTCGGGTTAAATCCGTCCGGGCCCGGTGCCTTATCCGGGTGCATCGTATCAACTGCCTGCTTGATTTCCACCTGAGTAAAATCTGCCAGTAACCTGTCATTGTGAGCCCTCGTAACCCTTGGCGAAATCAACCCAATAACCTCAGCGTTTGTTACTCCGACCGACTGAAACTGAGCCTCAAAATGCGCAGCTAACATAGAACGAATCTCGAACGGACCAGCGAATGTATTACCCCTCGCATCGCGAAGAGAGTCAATTTTATTCCAGGACTTTCTGACCGAAGCTGCGCGATGGAAGAACTTTGTGTTCGCATCCCCTTCTGCCAGCCAGGTCGACTTAGCCCGTTGCTTCCAATACCTCTCCTGTTTTTACAGCAGCTCAAAGTAGCGGGTCCTTGCAGCCTCCGCCCTCATCTTCCTAAACCCATCAGTACGACCACTAAGCCGGTTTAGGTCCCTCTCTGCCTTCCTCACTTCCCGATCCAGCGACCCAACAGAGCTCCTACCCCAAGCCGCTAGAGCTGAGCTACAGTTCTGGATCCGTTCCAAAATCGAACTTCCTGACTAGCCTGCTCGCAACCTAAATCAGCCACCCAAAAATTCTCAAATTTGAATCTATAATTACGGACATTACCAGCATTAGCAGGACCCACAAAAATAGGACAATGGTCCGACGTGGTAAATGCTAAATGATGAGCATTCCAATCCGGGAACTTACTTTTCCAAGAGTCCGATACCAAGGCCCGATCAAGTCTTTCTTCGATGGTTATGTTAGCCCCCCGACCCTTCCTCCATGTAAAATCATATCCCGAATAACCCAAGTCCACCAAACCTGCATCTAACACAACGTTATGAAAACCTTCAATTAGCGTCGGGGGTTGGGGCCTACTTCCCCCAACATTTTCATTACTGTGAAGTAAGTCATTAAAGTCACCTGTACAAATCCACGGCAAATCCGATTGAGAAGCAAGCTCCCGAATGTGATTCCAAGAATGGAGGCGCCTGCTTCTGTCAGGTTCACCATAAAAACCAGTCACACGCCACTCCCCCCACAAGACATGATTAATACGAGCGTCAATGAAATACCTGGTACTGCTGACTAGGGATACTTGGACCCGATCAGCCCAAAGGAGGGCCAAGCCGCCGCTTTTCCCGACACAGTCTACCACAATACAGTGATCCAAACCCAATTTCTGACGCACCCCTTCTTTACCAGCTTTGTTCATCAGCATCTCGATCAGAAATACTAAATCCGGCCTCTTCTCCCGTACCAAGTTGCACATGATCTGAACTGTGCGTGGGTTGCCAAGTCCACGACAGTTCCAAACTAAGATACTCATTGATTTGGGCAGACCTGGTTTGCCAGGCCTACCAAATTCAAGTTTTTTGAGCTCTCCCCTGCATTCTCAATCCCCCCTCTCCTGCGTTTTACAGTGGACAACACAGCTTCTGCCAGTTCAGAATCATCTTGCGAAGACGGGGTTATTGCGCCCCTCCCAACAGCCCTCTGATTGCCAAACGGAACTGGATCCCAGACTTCCTCCAAACCGGTTCTCAACCATTGGGTCCCTGTTAACGAACCACGACCCCTATGAGCATTAAGCCAGCTTCCGAATGCTCTCTCGAAACCCGGATTAGGTTGTGACAGGAACACAGCGCAGGTCTTTTCTATATGCCCAATTTTGCCACAGTAGTAGCAGAATGTTGGAAGTTTCTCATATTGGAAAGAGATTAAGGACTCACCACTGCCCGGGAACCTAATTTTGAGCTTTCTCCGAAGACTCTTTCGGACATCCAAGTCCACCCGCAGCCGGAGATATCGACTCCAACCACTGTGAAAATTTAGCGGGTCTGGTTCCACAAAACGACCCAGAGCCCCTCCCAAGTCAGCACAAACTTTCTCCGAGACGAAACCCTTAGGAACACCCCGCGCTTGAACCCACACACTGAGATGCCACAAATCGACCGAATACGGATCCTCATTCGACTCGAGACGATGCAAAAGCAGAGCATGTCCCTTGTACGTCAACGGCCCCTCCTTCTCGATTCTCTTCGCATCCGCCTCCCCATAGAACTCGAACAGAAACTTTAGCCCACTATTCCTACCCGGAAAGGGGTCAATCAATTCCTTGATTGTCACCCCCATGGTCGGTCTCCAATAGGATGCCATTTCCCTTTGCATATTCAGAAAATTGATCGGTGCATCAGTAAAGAACCTCCCCACAAAACTAATCACCCCGCCGGAATCGGACGCCGGAGCAATCGCCGAAGAAGAACTGTAATCGATGGTCAGTTCCTCCTCTTCCAAACTGAGTTTATGCACGCTGCCCACCAAATCTTCCTCCATCGCTGCTGGACTCGCTTGACCTGCCATAGCCCCTTGCTCTCAACCACTCTCCTCCCTCAGATCTGCTGAATCCGCCGATAGACCAAACCCTAGCCGCCCTCACCCTGTTCTCAGAAACAAGACTCTCGCACAGAGAGAGAGACCACTTTTCCACCCACTGTGATGCTGCTATTGATTTTATTGTACACATATTATCCATGAATTTAGGATTCTCTTAATTGAAAATGGTTAATAATGAACTTAAAGATCTATGTGAAATGAATTGAACCTAGAATTGGCTAGAATGAACCTTGAGGTGAAATAAATAATAGACTTAGCGTTAGGGGACTAATCTTGGCAATTTTTGAAACGTTTGAGCCAAATTAGCCTACCCGATGTTGTATATCCTTAGTCACCCACTTTGAGCATGTAGCCTTTTCTTCTTCTTTTTTTGTTACCCGCATTACGTGTGTTCCCATTTTTTCTTGATTATATCATTTGTTTTCGTCCCCCCTACGTGCTTGATATTGAAATTAGTGTGAGAACTCGTGAGATGGGATTTTAGGATCTTTAAGGAAACTGGGAGGTTTGAAAAGAAAGTTTTTATTGGTTGTTGATCATTTGGTTTATTGTTCTTAATGCTTGCTTTGAATGAGTCGCTTTATTGTATAATGGTAGTGTACGAATTGCTTTTGATAGATTTAAAGAGTATATGGAATTGCTCTTGTTAGAGTTAATGAGTATATGGATTGAACCATAGGGTACAACTAACTTCTGTCCCTAGCAAGATTTGAGACAATTTTACACCCGCCACATAAGCAGCTTAATGCGGGTCACTTGGAATTTTAATTTGTAAATTGCCTTGACTTCCTATGTTGGGGGTTTACATCTATCTAGTTTGCAAAAAAAAACAAAACAAAACAAAACACATATCCGTAAATACCCTAAGAAAATCCAGAGAAAAGGAAATCAATTGTTTAATTGATATATGTGGTTTGTCTGACTTTATATGTACTTGGGAAAAAAGAGGCATTAGATGAGTGTGAGAGTTAGGTGTAGCATTAGTTTCAATATCAAGTGCGTCTTGAGCTTCTAAATGATTATCCTTCCACACCTTAACTCTAACCTTACATTTTAACCTTAATAAAGACATGAGAACCCTGAGTGCTAAAGTTTCTTAGATTGGTGGATAGGAAATTTCCATTCCAACTTATGGATTTTTGAACTTGAATTTATAATCTTTATAAGTTTAATGCCAATGGAGGTTGAAACAGTCCTGAATAGCATGGATAGCGCACACACACGTGGTGAGTAGAGCACACTCTTATTAATATTTCAACCATTTATTCTTTTTGAAATCATGCATGCAATTTGAAGCTTGATTAGATTGGTGTATCTATGAGAAATTTTGGTTTAGTGTAACGCTCGCTTGCTCATTGTTTTGCGTCTTGTATTAGTTTCTAGTTTTCTTTTTCTTTTTTGCCCGGGACGTGCAACCCCTCAAGTTTTGGGGGTGTGATTACTCATGTTTTACACGTGTTATTCGGATTAGTTTAAGTCTCTTTATCTTTTGTATTAGGTCATAATTGAACTGTATTGGTTATTATTTGGCTAATTGTGGCTTAATTCGGTTATTAGCTTATTTTGTATATCATGTTTGTATTTATTGTGTTTTTACTTCTTAGTGTATATTAGTAGTTTTTAGCCTCTATGATGTGCGCCAATTTTTCAATATATTTCAGGTATTTTAGAGCGCACGGAATAATCAAAATTGAGTAGACTGGAGAATTGGACAAAAAATCAACGCTGTTCAAAGTCAACTTGGTTAGTCAACAGAATCATGTCGCGACACAACTAAACCATGTCGCGGCACGCATACAGTTTAGGACTGACTTCATCCTGACGTTAGTGCAGTGCCCTCGGTCAAAGGGACCATGCCGCGACACATATATATGTCGCGGCATCGACGCGATTTCTACCAACTCTATTTAAACGTCTTATTTTCTAATTTTTGATCATTTATGAGGAGTTAGAGAGGGTCTTGGTGTGTAGCTAGAGCAAAGAAAGGGAAGCAAGGTAAAGGCTCTGTCCATGAAGTCCTCTCCCTCAAGCATGAAGAGCCGACTTTGATCCGGATTTGGGTGGTGATGTCATCTTTTATCTTTGATTTAGTTTTGCGATTTATGAACGCTGATTTTGGGATTGTATATATGACTTTAGTTTTATGATTTTCAGATTCCATATTCAATGTATTTGTTTATGAAGGGTTGAATGGAGTTCTTTGATTTCTAGTTTCCATGTGTTAAATTTATTTATGGTATTGTGTGATTGGATGTGTGATGTCTTGCATGTGAATTTGCTTCTAGGTTGTCGTTATGTTTAGTGCCTGTGAGTAGATCGACGGGAACCTTCTACTGACATGATCATAGTACATGATTCACTCTTAAAATGAGTGAATAATGTATGGATCGAATGCCTAGGGTTGAGTCACCTAATTTTAAGAGCTTTTTGCCCTTTTGTCAGCGTAGTGCTAGGGTGTACTTGACACGTATTCTCTAATTCTTGGAATAAAACTTCTAGTCGGGCTCAAAATCACCCTTATAGCATGTCCTAAGTACTTTTATTTACTTGAGCCTTCGTAGTATGCTAAAGGACACAAATTACACCATTGTGACAATGGTGTATTTACTCTAAGTCTCGATCATTCCTTAAAGTGGAAACCGAGTATATTTATTGGTCGGGTAGTGATTTGCATGTTTGGTTGATCATATTCATTCTTGCACGATATTCTTAGGTTAAACACAACATCATTGCATATCTCTCTTTGAATCACTTGTGCATATTTTATCTTTATTTTATATCTTTTATCACATCTTTATCCAATTCATGATTTACTACTTTTCATAGTTTAAATCGTCATTTCGAGTCTGCATAACTATTCCTATTAATCTTTCGATGTCCTTGTGGATTCGACAACCCAAAACTCCTAACCTGAATTTCTATATTACTTGTGTAATACTTATATATACTTGTCAGAGTGTTTTCACAGGGTTTAAGCATAGCATTCATTGCTTTTGCTAAGTGTTTGTTTTCCCAAGGAGACATGTGGAATTCAGCGCCGCTTAATGTCTTTGTGGTGATAGCAACTTTCTTTGCTAGCACTAAGGTTATGTTTGGTAGGCATGAATGGAATGGAATGGAATGCCTATTCTAGCTTTTTTTCCTTTTCATGTGTTTGGTAGAACCATGAATGGGTAGAAAGCCCATTACCTAAAG
>JAYMTK010004322.1:0-11239 GCA_036897405.1 Pelargonium myrrhifolium | reverse complement strand
CCATCCCCCCCCCCCCCCCCCCCCCGCTTAAAAGGATGGGGTTGCAACTTCTTCGTTGCTCCAAAGCATTCTCAAATCTCGTTCTCCAAGGCTCTCACCCTCAAAGGCAGGATTGTAGAAGAACAATATATTTCGAGGGCTAGCCCGTTGAAAAATGGGTTGCACCCGCCCCGACCAAACAAGAGATTCCATGCCAAGACGGTAAACGCTCCTAAAGATTCAAGGGAGTCGGTTTATTTGAACCATATCTATAAAACAAACCCTATAAACAAGAATGGACTGGTCGTTGCAAGAAAGGATTTCGACACCTTTCTGTATAAAATAAACCCTAAAAACAAGAATGGACTTTTCAAGACGCAAGAAACAAAATTAACCTTTAGAATAAGCTCAGAAGTCCTCAATGCTTTATCAAATGATCCAACATGTAGCAAATAACACAAAACACCAATGAAATTGACATTGCTTAATCAGATTCACTGAAAACAAAACTCAAGAATCAATTATCCAAACTATTTAGTTTCTTCTATACAATTATATAACCAAAATCCAAGGAAAAAAGAAAAAGCATTACAATTGGTACCCCCCACATCCCTTGGATGTCACATCTCGAATTTGCTCAAAATTGAACCGAAGAGGACGTTTAGATCCCCCCTCGATAAGGCGAAAACCAATACTACTACAAAGGGTTAGGGCTTCTCGTATCTCTTGCTCGCTATACAAACTTTTCGGGTTTTCAAGAGACGGTCACAGCATATGTCAAAAGCTTTCCATGACGGATGCAACTTCTACGGCCATCTTGCTTTCAGTTTCTTCGGAGAGCCTGCCAATAGGCGTCGTGCAGAGGGATGACCTGCATTGAGTGATTTACAATTAGACGATCGGGTTTGCAAAAGTTTGCAGAGAAAATATATCGAAAATATGATTCACTAAATTTATCGGACAAAAAAGGTCTAGTTGACAACGCAGCTTTTAAGAACTAGCGACAACACCACGGGCAATGTATAAAGCAAGAGATTCTCGGCGATGAAAGCATATTATGACATCAAGTAACGAAACGAAAAGAATATATATAGATGACAAGGACGAAGAAAAAGATATCGATGTAAAGAAAAGTAATGTATTGACGTGTCGTCCCGCTAGAGATAACATACATGACTTTGGCTTCTACCAGAGCAAGGCAGCCCTCTTATTCTACATCCCGAACTTCAAGATACCGTTCTTCCATAACAGATAGATGCAATATACAGATTCTTTGCCCATTTATCCTGTGTCACGTAGAAAAACAATGATCAATTTTAGAGATTAAACTTTTCCTTGAAGGAAGTTACAAAACACTAAATAACCGAATAAAATCATCGAACTTTTATGTTTCAACTGTTTTCGATTTGGCAAACTAGCTTTTAAGCCCATACACCAAACCCCTCATTCCCACTGAGAAAGGTCAAGTGGTATAGATGGGCTAATATCGGCCGAAATACCACACTGAATAAACATTATCGGTTACTGAGAGAGATGGAGAAATCGAGGATTCCTACTTATCCTATATGGCACTCTAAGAAACAACCTCGGCAAAAGATACAAACATAAACAGCGTTTATGTAAAACACACCTAGAAAATTTTCAGATTAAACACTGAACATGGTAATGTGAAAACATACCACAATGTCGTGTTGGAACTCTCTAAAGTATTTGGAATTTAACATTTTATGTACCTTAACGTGATTACTGGGAAAAGAAGTCGTCCGTAGAGTTTCTTGCATCACATCCGGTGATTTTTTCTTGGGTGCACTTAGTATGAAGGCAGCTTGATCGTCAGTAGCAGCAGCCGATGTAATCCGATATCCTTTCTCCCATCTTCTATGGATCCCTTCACTAGGATATAGGAAATCGAGTTCGACAACCTGAAATTACAGCATATGAGATGTAAGCGCTTATTACGATATATGATATGATAAAAGAATAGAGAAGTCAACAATTGGTCAACCTGATTAGTATAACCCGCACTTCGGGACATGACGACGCCCCACCGGGTGGCCGAAGTAGCCATGGAAGTAACAGAAAATCCTTCTTTCCACTTCTTATTGATCCATTTGAAGGGAAACACATCGCTAACTTTGTAGGATTGTTGAGTATATGGCACCCCTTTATCGACAAGAGTTAAAAAAGGTAATATTAGCATCGGAGTTACGTGAAAAATTCTAAATATTGCCCTACTAATTGTGCTTATTACATAAAGGTAAGAGATCCAATTTGGTCCCTAAACTTTCATGTTTGGACCTAATTTGGTCCTTGAACTTTTTTTAACCCAAAACAGTCTTTGAACTTTCGTGTTTGAACCCAATTTGGTGCCTGAACTTTTGATATCAGCTCTAATGGCAAGGGACCATTTTGGGTTAAAAAAAAGTTCAGGGACCAAATTGGGTCTTTTACCTTACATAAAATAGGAGTCTTAAAACAGGCCATCACGGTTCTAAATCCACAGGCACCTGAAACCCGACCCGCATTTTTGTGGTGGCAAATATGGGCCAGACTAATTTTTGGGTTTGGTGGGTAGGAAATGCAGGACGGGTCGGGCAAACCACACATTTCATACTACAATCCGAAACCCGCCCCTCTTGCCTGCCAGGTTCGAGCAAGACCTTTTCAATCCAAACCCCAAATTGCTAGCTCGAATATGGGGCGGCGGCCATCTCAAGACTACCATATCAACAAAGCGTCTATATTCAGTTTCACTAATCACAATACATCTCAGGAGAGCAAATACTCAAACTGCAAATTCAGGTGATCTAAGGAAAAATCAATATACATACTGAGGTGGAGAAGTGTAAAGTGATATATAAATAGAATATGCTTGATAAATTTAACGTACCCTTTGACATTACCACCAAAGCACTGCCACTATTAGAACCGGCAACAGACGTGATGTAGTAATTCTTGTCCCACTGTTCCATTATCCATTCCTGATGATATGAAAGAAACGTTGTGGTTACCAAATAATTATATGATCATCCTACATTTTTTGCAAAGCTGTTTTGAGGAATAACATAACATACCTTGTGCAAAAAAATAGGCGACAGTTCATAAACCTGGGAAGAGAACCCTGTTCCTGCATCCATAATGATTGCCCACAAATTTAAGGATGAAGCTACACTGCTAATGAATAAACCGTCTTCCCTTCCTTTCTCCACGTGCTGGTGAATTCTTGAATCCATCACATTGTAGTGATATCTGAAATGACGTTTTTCAACACAGTTAGTTTCAACGATGGACAAAGATTCCATCCTATAACCTGCTACATTGTAGATGTTTAAGTTTCAAAGCACCTATAATTTCCCATCCAAACTATATAAGTTCAGAAATCATTATGGTGCATGAAAGAAAAAGAGCGGGAGAAACGAAAACATAAATCCTATACGTGTCCTGTTATTATTAATTTCATTTATTACCTCTGCTTCATTGGTGTTCGGGAGTTATAAATTGATATCCACTGAGTAGCTGGAGCGCCCAGACGAAGTTTCTTTCTAACCTGTCCATCCTCTTCCAAATCAACAAGCAGTCTTCCCCGTTTTTGGCCCACCTACAATGCCATTAAAATATTAACAACAAATAATATTATCCCCAAACAATAAAAAAATTAACAAGTTCATACTAATAATCAACCTTCAGAGCTCCATCGATTCTGATAGGTCGGGATGAACCTAGGTAGTTATCAAAGAGGGAAATGAGCTTTGCGTAATTTGGTTCTTCATCAAATCTCATGTTAGTCACCATCTCAAGGAATTGCTGAAAAGGAGGTGGGCACAAGCAACAGAGCATCTCGGGCGGGGTTCCCATTTTCTTCTTACAAACAAGAAATCCTTTGTTTTCTCCCTGCAAATCAAGAGCAAGTTAAGGCCAAAAATATTATTAGCCCGGAAAAAAAAACTTCATGGTCTAAGCGACCAATTTGCAATCAGCATTGCATGACGGGACCGTGAAAAAAACTTACGTTGTACCCTTGCCAAGGAAGCTTTCCTCTAAGGAGGAATACTAGGGTGTAAGCTAACGATTCAAGATCATCCCTTCGGCTTCCTGTCCTGCCTAAATGAGCATGCACGCTTGCATAACGTACAGTTCCCCTGCAAACAGCATTATTGGGTATGTTGAGATATAACATCTCATGTGCATTTTAATGGTTGGTACAAAATGAACGAAACAAGTAAAACTAATTAAATAGGTAAAAGACCCAATTTGGTCCTTGAACTTCCGTGTTTGGACTTTTTTTAACCCACAATAGTCTCTAAACTTTTGAAGCTCTAACGGCAAGCACCGTTTTGGGTCCATATTTGAAAGTTCAAGGGCTAATTTGGGTTAAAAAAAGGTTTGGGATCCAAATTGGGTCCAAACACGAAAGTTAAGGGACCATTTTGGGTTTTTAAAAAAAGTTCAAGGACCAAATGGGGTCTTTTACCAATTAAATATAAGAATCTTTGTACACATATATGAAGTAAATTTCTTTTCAATATATCAATTCAAGCTATTTCCTAAATAGGTATTTATCATATATCAGTTGTACAGAAAGTAGCTTTAATGAGAAATGTATTTACCTGAAAACATCCGGCTTTTGGTCATAGTCAACATGACGGCCAGACGATGCATCCTTCCATCTTGAAGCTGAAACGGACAACATGAAAAATATAAATAAATTAGAGGCCGAGATCAATCAAGTCACCAGCTCAGAATTAAACATATCTGAAAAAGAAAACCTACCCAAACCAAGATCAACTAAATACAACTTCTTCTCATTAGGTGTTCCAGGCTGACCAAGCAAAAAGTTCTCTGGCTTAACATCTCCGTGCACGAAACTGGGGCAAAACGACCATTAAGACAATAGAAATAGAAACAATGAAAGAACAAAACAAGCACGCCGAAAATATAAAATGAAAGAAATAGTGAAATACCCTTTGGAGTGAAGCTGCTCAAGAATTGATATTGCCTCTACTGCTATACAAGCAACCATCTCTTCGGACATCCTTCACAGAAGGCAAAACAAAAGGAAATAACAGCAATAAATACAAGAAATTCAAAATTGAAAATTGAAAAGTCGCGTATGGTTTTCAAGGGGGGAGTGGAGGAGAAATAATCAAAATAATAGAAATAAAACAGATATGAGTTAGTTTCATACATTTGGTTGCTAGAGTTCCAAACATCCCATAAACTTGGGCCTAGCATATCCATTACCTAAATTTACAGAGTCCCATACACAAGTAATTAGGAATAATAATTCAACAACGGTAATGGTGAAAAATATTTTAAAGAATGCAGTCTCACAAGGATATAGTAGTCCCCTTGTCGGCCCTTGTGATGGACCAAAGGAATCCCATAACAGCCATTAAGAGTGCTTCATAAAACAAGAAGATTAGTTAGGCCATGAAACAAGAATTTTTAACTGATAGATACAATAAAATCTTGTGTACCTGTAAACTTGCCACTCGTAAGGAGGGCCATAACTACATCCTTTACTATTTCGATGCTCAAACTTCAAAGCAACCTTTGAACAAGAACAGTACACCTCCATTAGCAACATAATTTAATTTGCAAGTAATTACGAAGTATATGAGAACTGAACAAGTATTAGAACCTCAAAGGCATCAGGTCCTGAGTGCCCTGAGCCACCAATCACCCTCCTTCCAACAAAGACTTGACCAAAACCCCCTTTGCCGAGCTTTCTATCTACCTTGTATGTAGGGGAATTGCCAAGTTGTACCTGAAAATTTAATATATACAACACATATCTATCACTTCCAAAATAAGAGATAAATGATATAGTTAACCACACTTGTTCATCCCTGATGATTCAAAATAAATAGTGATAAAATGAAAAATTATACTCATTGTATGAATTGGCAACATTTATCCCTAATCCTAATTGAAGGTTGTAACTAGTCAAACGGAATATAAATTTTGCCGTAACACACTACATACAATTGCATAAAAAATTCACACTTTTAGGTACACATAAATGAAATAACTATGTTTCCCATGTGAAGCAACACCAAAATCAAGGTAAATTGTGCCTCCACTAACACTTGCTGAAATCTAACTAGTATGACAGAATTAATTACATTACCCCAACCCAATGTCATCTACGGCGAGATTAGTTAAGAAGTTAGTCTATCAAAATTGTTATGATATGGCTGATGTATACACACCTTTCATCAGGAAGAACTAGTTACTCAAAGATGTATCATCCTTTCTTTTCATTTTACCAATGAAGTCAGGTAAATCAATAGTATATGGATTACTATATACATGAAAATCTTCCTGGAGAGTCCTCTAAAATCCATTAATTAATGATAAAGGTCATCTACAAGAAATGAAGTCCGCAAAGTTCAAGCTGCACATGACACACTCATTGGGCTGTCGATCAGTGCTGTATACATAATTGTTTCCAGCAATGCTAATACGTTTACACGAATAAACTGCTCAAAATTCAAGTACTTCAATGCATGTGACATGACTAAGCTACCAAAAATTACAAACAAAATTAACAAGTGCAAAAACAAGCCAACAAAATTATAATGGAAATTTAAAGCATCACATAGAGCACATGTGGTATGAAATTAGTACCCTTTCAGGAAGTGGAGTTGTGTTTCCATCTTCCTCAACAGCAACCAATTTCCCTTCCTCCTCAACAACCACCAATTTGTCGGCAGTTTTCTCATTGACCAATACATCAGGAATACCGACCACCTCTCTCACCGGCAAGTTAAAACCAGTGCGCCCCTGACCCTGGCCCCAAACTCCAGCACCCAATAATTTTGCATTCTTATCATGATTCATTGCTCCTCTACGCCCTCTACCTCGCCCAGCTGGTTTTGGACTTGGACAGATGAAACCCGGCTCAACTGGATCTTGTGTAGGTGATTTCAAAGCTGGGGCTCTGCCGCCTTTACCTCTTCCAGTACCACGCCGCGTAGTTGGTACTACACCAGCTGGATTCTCTTGATTGTTATTGACTCTCTTTGATCGCCGAACTCCACTTCGTAAATCTGGCATTCTTCTCCCATGCAAAATTAGCCGATTTCAATCTTTATCTTCCGTGCCAAAAAGATCTTTGAATAATTATGATCTGCTGTTGCAGCCAATAAAAAAATACAGAAATACTAAATTAAAAACTAAGCAAATAAGCAGGTGAGAAAATAACATATTCAACACATTTAATGGAACATTAAAACCACAATTAAGCTATCAGCTACAAATGGAAAAAAGAAAAGAAAAATCAATATGATCATTTCAAAACAAAGTAAGTAATGATGCGCATGCACAAAGAATTGGAACTGATCAAGTGACAATGTCAAGTAACATTCATAAACCGATACAGTTTTAATTTGCACAATGCAATTAAATGAGTTTGTGAGCTCATGTCCACCAAAAAATGCAAGAATCATATACATTCAAGAATGTTGCTAATCACTATTCAACATATAATAAAGCTGCGTGCAGCACTTCAACAACTATCTCCAACTCATATCATCCACCACAACCTGATACCACAATCAATCCTCAGTTGTCAAAACAATCTGATCACCTCAGAGACCACACCCATCAGTCTCGAATCCAAAAACAAAATCAAACCAGACACATACTGTACCAAGTTCGATTCAAGTATTCAAAATTCTCCAACACCTCCAATCGCCAAAAATTAAACCGGTGCCTAAAGCTGATATTTTTCAAACGATGTAAAACAAATTCCATCCAAAACTCCAAACAATCATAAATTCTACCAATCAATCGACGTATCCCCAATTCCGACGATCGTTCAGATAGAGACAGGATCAGAAACCAAAATTGGCCTCCGATGACGCACAGACAACGTTCAAATTCTTGCAAACCAAATGCACCATCATATCAACAAAAACAAGAAAAAGCGAAAAGACGAAGGCGATCAGCGGAGGAATCGGGAGCAAGTGAAGCAAAAAGGCGTTGATCGAAACGAAAGGAGAGCAAAATTAGAAATCGTTACCTCGGTGAGAAGAAATTGGATGATTGGAGGAAGAGGAAGAGACGAGAGGAGTGTTCGGTAGAGAAAGTGCACGAAAATTTAATGCAATCGAATGAATCAAAACCAGAATGAGAGAAGTTTATGGACGACAGAGAGAGAAAGAGGGTAATATATTTGAGAATTGACGGTCGGTGACTAAGCTCTGTGTAATGTTGTGTGTGTGAGGTATGGGATGGGATGGGATGGGAAAGACGGTGCGCACATACGCACAGGGCGTATTTTAGAACGGACCGTTACGTGCAGTGGGTCTGTCTAGTGGCCTGTGGCCGTATCTCATTACTTACTGCTTTGTTGCAAATCTCCACACAATTTCCTAATTATTTTTAATATTTTCTTTTCATTTTTATTGTTCTTTCCTCTAAAAAATTGCACTTTCTGCCTTGTTTGTTTCAAATTTCTCCAGCTTACATGGTTGACTCTTGACTCCTATTTTGAGTCCCACAATGTTACATCAATACATTGTTTTTTTTAAGAAATACATGCATTCATTCACTGAATCAACCGAGTACATAATGAACTATTATAAATAGTCATTCTAATACTTCAAGTTTGTTTATACGTCCAACACTCGATACTGAACCCACAAACTTTAGAAAATGACATATAAGTCTAACAATCATAGTAACTAGACTACCATCGACTCGGCATGAATGGCTAGCTATGGCGCGTCGATCATGCCAACGCCTTCTTACCCGCACCCCGACTAATCAGTCTGGTGGGCTCTCACATCTCCTGGTCTATCGGCTCCATGGGTACTAGGCTCCAAGTCCTATATCCGCCGCCCCCACCTCATTCCGTGCTTTGGGTCTCCGTACATGGAGGTGCAAAAGTCTCATTCTCATCCTACTCCTTCTCTTCTTCTTCCTCCATCATGCCTTCCATTGCCACCGGCTCAGATCCTCAATCTCCATCACTCTTGTTCTCTTCGAAATCATGATGGTCATTCCCTCTTGGTGTTCCCGGTCTTCGACCTCCTTAGAATCTGTTGGGTAACTACCACTCCCCGACCCTTCCTGGCCTGACATCTTCCGGCCTTCTTCTTTAAACCATTTTGTTGCGTACCCGTGATAGGCCTTCTTATCTGGGGTACACATAAACACCTGATATGGTCTTTCTTCACCTAAGTCTCCTAACTCGTACATCACCCGTCAGTTTTTTCTCATTATGGCCCAAAATGCCATAGACAAAGCAGAAGTGGGGGCAGGTGCTCATAATTGAAGTACACCCAACTTCAGCCCCATCCCAGAGATCAAACCTTTATTCTCCGCCTCAATGGATTTTGGATATCCACAGCTATTTTCAACCTAGTGTAGGCTGCCCTCACAGTCGCCCCATGTTCTTGTCCATGCTTATGAATCTCCCAACATACCTCCCAATCCTCTTCAAAGCCATCTCATATCTGTAGTTTTCAGGTAGTGCATGCAGTTGCACCCACATATCTAGCCAGGAAAGCTTAGCACTCTCAACTATCTCCCTTGGGTCCAACAACTTACATACCAACGGTTTATAGTTAGACGCCAACAGACCTCCCTCAATCACCTTTTTCACGTCCCACTCGTGATAGAACTCGAACAAAAACATTTGTTCTCCAGCCCCCAATATCTTGTTTGAGATTTCAAAGGCGTTTATGCCTTGAACCGATTTCCACATAGTCCAATCTAGCACTCATGTCTTTGAAATTGATTTGGGCGTCTGAGATAAACTTACCCACAATCCTCCAAGTAGTGCGAGCGGGTACCGACAACGAAGGTTGATTTTGTTGAGGGCAGAAATCCAACCAGTTCTCATCTTTACCCTCCAACCCAATCAAGTCAAACCCCGCAATGATCTGGTCCGCCATCTGGAACACCCCAATCCGCAGTCAAAAAATACTATATGTAGTCGCAAACTCCGCCTGCACCGATTAGTCCCCCACCCCCTCTTTTGATCGAAAATTGTCCTCATCTCGTGTTGAGCGAATCAGTCTCGACAAAACTCCTCATGACTCTTCTTCACAACTCTGAGCGCCTTCCACTGCACATGCAACACTCTGGTAGCCTCAACACTAACAGGTGCGCTGCCTCTCCCTCCCAAATCCTAGAAATAGAGACTGGTTGATGAAAATAAAACTAAAAAGATAAACCTTTAACCCTTCTCACCCCTCTAATCGTACGCCTTGGTTGTTTCTTAGTTGATACATCAATACATTGTTATTTATGAGTTGAGACTATTTTTGAAAAAAAATTCTCTATAATAATTTTTATTAAAAAAATCTATGTCATTTGAGTCTCAAAATGCCACCCTCACATTACTTATTAAATATTTGATCAATTATTAAATGACGTGTTATGTAAAACTAATTTCTAAAAAAATATATTATAACATCAATCGTCTGTCATTGTTTGTGTAAACATGAATGGGCACATCAATGTTTCCTTTTATCATGTCAATTATAAACCGACCTAGCAACAAAAATAAAACGAGTATAAAAGCATTTGCAACAAATAAACTTAAATTGAGACTTTTTTTTATATATAATAGGAAGGGTTTAATGTATATCAGTTGACTGATATAAAGTTATATCAGTTGCACTAATAAGGTGGTGACACCTCATTTAAGTGATTTTAAATGAGGTGTCATCACCTCATTGGCTTTGTTAAGTTGCAACTGATATAATTTTATATCAGTCAACTAATATACATTTTACCCTAATAGAAAATATATTAAAAAACATCAAGGGGGAAAAGGGACCAGAGAGACCTCCCCAAGATTAGAGTACACAACAACATTACAGTCCAAAGAAAGTGAATCCATAACACCCACAGGCGGGTTATACATACAGAATTGAAATAGGGCGTATTAGAATAATCTCGAGCTAAAAAATCTATCACCCAATTAGTTCGGCAATTAACCGATAAGAGCACAAAGATAAGAACTTCATGCTATCCCTACACTCCAAAATTAAAGTACGAAAAGGAAGAGAAGAGCAATCTTTAGAGAAGAAAAGTTTCGAGATAAAGTCTGCTTCAAACTATGGTTTTTAGTTTGCCAAATAAGCAAAAAATTTCATCAAAATCAAATTTTTCATTGATGAGATTCAAATTGAGTACCAAATTATCATATTATATTGAATATATTACTAATACTAGGGTGAGAATCCATGCGATGCACGGGTATACATATGATATTAGTTGATCTTTACTAATGCATACATAA
>JAYMTK010004321.1:0-11240 GCA_036897405.1 Pelargonium myrrhifolium | reverse complement strand
AACAAACTCGAGCGCGAGTTTATTGATTTTAGGTCATGTGCATGACACATGATCAAAACTGAAATATTCCGTTGAAAAATGGAATATTTGGTGACAGAGAGGCCCCTCCGTCAAAAAATAGCATAGTACAGGATAGCCGAAAGTTTTAAAAAAAAAAGTTTATGGTATACATGTACATGGTGGTCACGTGTAATTACCTGAATAATTTATAACGATTCTCTTCTTTCTCTTGAGGAGAGCCAAGGTTTATCTTCTGACATAGGTTTCATTGTTTCATCTAAAGCAAGGAATAGCTTCTTGATAAAACCATCCAAGACAAAAAGAAATGCTAAACCCAAAAGCATCATCTTCCGGCTGATCAGAGGCCAATTTAGCATTCTTTTTTCTCTCCGATGGCATTCAAATCATGCATATGTATAACAAACCAATATTCATCGGAAACTAATCAAACAAACGTACCTGAATTCCTGCAATGGCAGCGCCGAAGAACAGCTTCTTGCTCGTTTCCATTTGCTTCTTGCTCTTCTCCGTCTCTTTCGCCACATTCACCATAACCAACAACTGCCCACAAACCATATGGCCCGGGACACTTGCGGGCGCAGGAACACCTCCTCTGCCCACAACTGGATTCAGATTGGACCCGGGATTGAGTGTCAGGGTTCCATCTTCCCCGGGGTGGTCGGGGAGGATATGGGCGAGGACGGGATGCACGTTTGATGAGTCGGGGAATGGGACGTGTCAGACCGGGGATTGTGGTGGGAGGCTGGAATGTAATGGCCTCGGTGCCACCCCGCCTGCTTCGCTGTTTGAGATAACTCTCGGACAAGGCAATGATAAAGATTTTTACGATGTTAGCATCGTGGATGGATATAACTTGCCTATGATTGCTACGCCGAGAGGAGTGTATGGCGCCTGTAACGCCACTGGCTGCGCATCAGATATCAACATGGGTAAGTTTCTCAATTTCTGTTTTACGAAACATTCTCTCCATTTCAAAATGAGATGTTATCTCTTTCTACAACTATGCACTGTTGAAATTTCTGAAAATAACGCTTAAGATTTCAGACGCTTTTTAGCAACAAAGTTGATTAAAACTTACCAAGAACAGTGAAGTGACCAATAATATCCTTTGGTTTGTCCCAACAGGTTGTCCGAAAGAGCTTCAGGTGGTGAACCTGAACGGGATGCAGGAAGGAGTGATTGCCTGCAGGAGTGCCTGTGAAGCATTCGGGCTAGACCAGTACTGCTGCAGCGGGGAATTTGCAAACCCTACAACATGTAAACCGTCTTTTTATTCGACCATATTCAAGAGAGCGTGTCCGAGTGCTTACAGTTATGCTTTTGACGATGGCACCAGCACTTTCACTTGCAAGGCTTATGATTATGCCATTGTTTTCTGTCCTGCAGCTGCTGAAAATGCGTAAGTACCATTTACTTAGCTTATAATGTTTTTTACACTCCCCGAACTGTCCTAGTTTTTTTTTCAAAAAACGAAATCATAATTTTCCATTCCTAATAAGATTTCGACCCCTAAAACCTCAAACTTTCTCAGACTTTGGCGCCTGAATTTAGATTTTTTTTTCTTCTTCACATTTTTCTTCATTTCAAGCTTTTGCTCTAGTATGAGCAAACATACCTCCAACAATATAGCATACAAAAGAAAAACAAATAATTTTTGGAAAGAAAAAAAAAACAGATTTAGGCGCTAAAGTTTGGAGATTCCTGAATTGTACAGTCCTAGAATTTTCAGGGATATAAAAACAATTTTGCCTAGTCCGGGGTTTAAAAAACTACAAAATAAACAAGACGAACTAACTCTAAACAAATAACAGTCCAGGAGTTTTCAGATGTTATTCAGCTACATTACCTTTTGTTTCCAGGCCTGACTGATTTCTGTTCTTGTTCTTCGAATAACTTGTGATGCAGACTGAATAGTACGAATGGTGCATATACAGATCCTTCATATACCGATCCTGCAATTCAAGAACAGCCCAGCAAAAGTAACGGGAAGGTTGTGAATAATTTGGTTTCTTCCTCAAATGTTTACCTGCCACGTCCAATGCCGATCCTTCTCCTCGTCCTCGGTTTCTTCTTTTCAACTTAGCTGGTGACTCTGTTGCATCACAGTCAGAGTGATCCTGCACAAGAACAACCAGCTTCGTATTTGTCAGGAAAAAATCAAATGAATCGAGCACAAGTAGAAGTATAAAACTTGGGAGATTCAATTAAAGAGTAAATGAAAATGTGCGAGAGTATTTCAGGAATGTATATTAGTTTTCCAAATTCAATCAATCTGTTACACTGTATCATTTAAACAACAAACAATTGACACAAGTAAATTATTTTCTGAAATTTGAAATGAATAAATCAATTCCAACCAAAGAAACACAAGCTCACGAACAGTTATCTCTGGATATTGAACAACTATATCATAATTTGTTTCTACTCGCCGCCATGGTTGCTCTTCAAACTCTTGTCAATTATGAGAATCATTATCGATTCATGAGTGAAAAAATCTCATTTTCTGGCCTTGACCTTCTTTGAAACTTGAGTTTTCTTTCTTACTTTCTTTGCTGGCTGCGACTTTCCTCCCGTAGCTTTAGCTTTACCTTTTTTCTGTGCCGCTCCCTGCATCCAAATTTCCACCAGTAAGCATGAAATTGATATGGAAGTAGGGGTGGCAATTCGTGTTCACAACATGTCGTGTTTGTGTTGAAAATTGTGTATTCTGCTAAATGGGTCAACCCGAACGTGATTAAACGGGTTGAGCTACACGACACGACACCCTTAACACGTTGACATAATTGGGTTCAAAATTACACAACACGACATCAATTAAATAAATGAATCAAACAGGTTCGGCACAGTAAGCTAAACGGGTTGGGTTAGTTGACAGAAACCCGCTTAAAATTGTGGTGTGTTTGTGTCGGGTCATGGGTCATGATTAAATAGCCCTGTATGGACTTCGATAATGAAAGATTTTCTCTTTGAAGAAAGTATAGAAACATACTGTGACTTTTTTAGTTTTCCCTTTGCCTTTTCCATTGGTTTGTTCTTCACCTCCCTCAACTTGATCGGTCTGATTAGTCGTGGCTTTGGGCATTTTTTCTGCCTCATCTTCCGAACCAAATGAGAAACCATCAAGTGTTCCTGCTCACAGAAACAAGTGAACCAAAACTTTAAAAAAAATGGTGTATTGAAAAAGATACTTGTTACTTTTACAGTAGGAGCTTGCTCACACAATTTATGTGATAATGGGACAAAGGCCATAATTGCATTCCTCAAAAGAGAGCCCGAACCTTCAACCATCGTTTCTGCTTCATAAACATTAGATTGCGGTGTGAGCTGAATAAAGTCATCCATGATAGCTTCAATCTAACAAGGAAATATACTTATTATCAATTATAATCATAATTGTTAACCAAATCACTGTAGTGTTTGCATTTTTGCAGAAGAAAAAAGAAGAATCTTTGAAAAATAGAAATCGCAGAACACGTGTAAATCAAGAAGTACAGAATAATTACAAGTAGAAAGTTTGTAAGTAATGTGTGCATGCATGTCTAGTAAGAAAAAGAGGATAGAATAGGTAATCAAATGACAGACCTTTGCCTCTGATGGACCAAAGCTAACCTGCACAAAAGCGGATCTATGTTACTTATATCTCACTGTAAAACTTTTTTATTGACAACTATGTTCAAGTGTTGAAAACAAGATCTTTTTATTACATATTTATGCAAAAACATAATGATGAGGGACAACAAATATTATTTAGTGTTTATTATAATAATTATTCTTATTAGTCTAGAGTAGTTACATAACTATTTTAGGATCAGATTTGATTTAGTTATAGGTTGATTATAAGTTGGTTTTGTTTTGTATAAATAGTATTAGCATGGTTTGTTTTAAGGTACATTGGATGATATTGAAAATTCATACTTGATTGTGATTTCCTTCTTCTATCTTTTCTTCCTCTCTTGTTTCTTTTCTTCTTCCTCCCTAATCATCTATAATTTCTCCCATTTTGTCAAAAACTTCTCTCACTTTGTCTGAATTCTATCTTTCCTTCTCATTCTTTCTATCTATTTCTCTATTCTCACACAGTCCTATATCACATAATAAAAGGGCTATGAATGTCAAATGTGAAATTTTCAGATGGTGCTGATGACGACATACTACGCAAAATGTTCGGCAAGGAACTATTGTTGTTCTGTATATGGTTCCTGCAAAAGTAACCAAATGATAAACCAATCAGATTTGGGCTAATGCTATGTATTTAACATGTATGATGATTAACCATGTTGAAAAGGTTAGAATATGGACTATGAAGTAGCGATGTTAAACAAGAGATAGGCCAAACAACAGTAGAGTACATCCATAGATTCTCATTGATTCATATTTAAACAAAAATACCTTTTAGATCCATGTACATTTCTTGGTTTCCAGATGGGGACTCAGAAATTACTACACGTCCTACTGCACCCATATCACCACTTAAATCAATGGATTCCCCATCACACTCAACAAGGGCCTGCACAAAACAGGTGAGCTGAATTTTGTAAAATGGCTGCATAAAATTTGCTAAGAAAAACGTTGTAATTTGGTGATACAGAACCCATAAGAGCTAAGCATCTTTCATTATTGGATGGTTAAACCTCACAGGACACAGGTTATTACTTGTTCTGAGACTGCATAGTACTCTTTTTTTAACCAAACTCCAAACAAATTCAGGCAACCTTACCTTTGTACGCTGCACTTTCTCAGAGAGCACCAAGGGCAACCTTGAGGAAGAAACCTGCAAATTATTAATTAACTGAGAAAATTAGTGAACCATAGACAAGATACCAACCATAAAAGTTATTAGCAGTGATTCCTACACGAGGTTCAATGCGCTTCTCAAGTGTTTCTTTCTCTGCAACTTCCAGATCACCATCATTTCCTGCGTGATAAGAAGATTCTTGTGTGATAATTTTAGGAACAGCACATTTCAGAAACATAAAAAGAGATACAGATATTTGCATCCACATCTGCCACTACTATTTTTCTCCTAAGCTTTGATAGTAGTTATAACTCTCTCTTTCCAGAACACCACATCTGCCACCCAGCCCCACTATGTACCTTTTTGATTAATGTCATCTTTTATAGTCTTCTCTTCTTTTGGTAAGTCATCTTCTAATTTCAGCTTTTTCTTAGGAGATTTTTCCTTGGAAGACTTCTTAGATGGAGACAGTCCACTTCCAACAGAATCTGTGTCCTTGCCCTTTCGTCTCCTCTGGAATTTAATTGTTTTTTGCTCAGATGATTCTCCATGATGGATTTGATTTTCCTTTAGAGGGCTATCACGGGGACAAGACTCAGAGTCTGACGATAACGCCAAAATTGAAGGATCCTAAAACAGAGCATGTTTTTGTCATCAGTAAATTATTCAAAAACTAAAATCAACTAAGTTCAAATGAAAGAAACCAGAACACCAAGGGACGTATCGAAATTCGAAACAGTGTCTACAGATGCCCTAACTGCAACTAACAGAATAATAGTGTGAATAAACACGATTCAAGCCTAAGGTTGCCTTCAGTTTAGCTGTTAAAAGATATATATATATATATATAATCTATTAGGTCAAATACAAGCCTGAAGACTTAATCCGTTTCTTCGCTCTCTTAACAAGTAATGAATAATGGGTTTTAACAATCTACTAAGAGATTCATTTCTATTTGTACTTACAGAAAGTAGCTATCCTGGATTGTAGTTTAAATGCACGAACTGTTGCCAAAGGTCCTATTCAGCATGTTTTATTGTAGGGTAGTGGTTCAAAGACTTAAATACATCCTCTGAGTTTCAAAATTATAAATCTCACCATTTGACAAAGATCCTTAACCTTAATTAGTTATCTTCCCATCATAAGCGAATATTCATTCAAGAGTGATTTATCATCTCATATTTACACCAAAAAAACAGTAGTTAAAGCCAGTGTTCCACACAAAACATAAAATAAATAAACAAGTGAATAATATTTGTTATAAAAACCAGTTATGCCTTAGGCTTGCATACAAACTCTTAAACTAAGTGGAAACACAAACTATGAATCACGGATATCTATATAAAGACAGCTCTTACTTCTTTCTTTTTTCCTAGAATGGCATGAGTTTAGTTGATTTGTTTCTTGGATCAGGATCCAAAGAGCCTTTCAATTGCAAAAGTGAAAATGATAAAGTTTTAGCCTATCTTCGAACGACCTTTTCTCAATCAAAAGTAAACTTAAATAAAAGAGCAACAATATCTCTTCTCTGGATTCTTAAGCTGGTTCACTGAACCTTACAATATTAAGTAACATTGGATTAAAGCTTCTTACATGAGGTTCTGAAGGCTCCTCAGGCAATCCTTCCTTTGCAATTTCCCTATCACCCTCATCGGCTGTTTAACATCAGGAAACTCAAATTTTAACTTGAATTGCAACAACAACAACAACAACAACAAAAAATAAAAATAAAGAGGTAAAATAAAGGAAACTGCCAAGTTTAAAACTGAGGAACCACCCATGAGAAGCTTACAAGTACTAGTAGGTGTTCATCATTTTTCTTGACACATTCTTTGGAATCCCTAAACTACGATTAACTTTCTCAAAGAAATATAAAGCTTGCCATTCCCAAACAGCCAAACTCATTATTTACCTTCTCTTTTCTTGAGTTTGCTTATATTCTTCTTTTTCGGTGATGTGTGTTCTTCTGTTTTTGGCAGTTTTGAAGATTTAGATTTTGAATACTTATCGAATGCGGATGCTATGGTAATTCCATCACTATCTGCATCTTCATCATTCTCCTTCTCGCTGTCCTCAGGCAATTGAGATGATTCCTGATGCCAGGTCCCAGCTTCCCTTGAAGGGCTACTCTTTGGTGAAGATTCAGAATCAGAGGATAATGTTAACACTGACTTACTTGGCGCCTGTTCAGCAAAGCAAAGTCTTGGAATTAGCACAACAGCACAAGTCTGATACAGAATAAATGCACATGTAACATCCAATAACAACAATTTGATGATCGCAGGGAACAAAAAGTTTAGGACAGCACCCATATCCCACATAACTTTTGGCTGTGAGATTCAACAGGAACTAACATTTGTACACCACAAAAGATGCAGATCGCATCAGAATTTTCAAGGTATGTAGCTCACACGTGCATTGGCAGCTTTATAAAAGCATGGACAGTGAACCCCCTGACCTCTCCAATATTAAACATAACATTGTCAAGCAGAACGTACGTATTATCGACATTTGAGAGCTCACATATATTTGGAAGAATTAACAAAGCTCTACAATCTCCATCTCAATAAAACCCCATATTGCTTACCATACAATTCAGACAGGGAAAAAATATATATTAACAGCTTCAGTCCCCATGCATCCGAGGCTTCCTCAGAGGTCTAACCTAAGGTAACTCAATAATTACTGAAATACACAATTCACTCAAGCTCCAACTATCACATTGGATTAAATCTCTACCCAACTCACCTAACAAACTCTACGACCTCCATCTCAATACAACCCCATATCGCTTGCAATATAATTCAAACAAGGAACAAAAAAAACATAATAACACTTCATTCTCCAAGCATTCGAGGCTTCCTCAACCAGCTCAAAGGTCTAACCTAAGATAAGTAACCCAATAATTACTGAACAAAAATGCCTAACTGTTCTAATCCTTCACCTCAAAGTCTCAAACCAATCAGTCTCCAACTCTCACATTGATCACCTTAACAATTTTCAGCACTAACTAGTAGCTAAATCCACATTTACACTCACACAAACATAAATTGCATGGATAATTAAATCCTTCACCTCAACGTCTTAAACCACTCAAGCTCTAACCATCCCATTGAGCTAAGCGGTTTAAGGCGTTTGGATCCCCTTAGAGGTCTCAGGTTCAAGACACTCATCATGGTGTTGGTATCGCCGTTCAAAAAAAAAAAAGAAATAATCTACACATACTCTCACATAAACATAAATTAAACAGATAACACACACACATATAACTGATTAAGACAGGTAGGAAAAAAAAAACTAAGAACAATAATAAGCTCAAATCATCCCATCGCTCACTTTGATAATTATCAGTTATGACTACAAACTAGTAGCTAAAAATTACATTTACACTCACACAAACATAAATTACATAGATAATATATGTGTGTGTGTCTATATATACATATATATAAAGCTGATTAAGAAGAAGAAAAAAACAATAAGAACGATGATAAGCTCTAACCATACCATTGCTCACTTGGATGATTTTCAGCAGTAACTAGTAGCTAAATCAACATTTACACTCACACACACATAAATTGCATGGATTATATACACACACACATATATATATAATTAAAAACATACACAACGAACAATAACGGGCAAAAACAAGTATCATATCATCCAGTACCTGAAACGAACGCAACCAATCTGGAGATTCCTCTCTGGAGCTACTCATTGCGGCCTTTCGTCGAACACCTACAAGACACTCGATCCGTCAATCAAGTTCTGCCACCATAATTCACTCATAGTAAGCTATTCAGCAACTACACAACAACACGAATCAGCTTAACGTTTTTGAAGCTAGATGAGATACTCACGAACTTCAAATTCAAAACACTAATTAAGCGAAATGAGATCAGTACAGCTTCGAAATTTGGAGCTAATTGAGCTCAAAAACCAGTGTAGCAGACGATAAATGTGTAGCGATTTGGAGAAGAAGCTCACAGTAGAGAGAGAGAGAGAGAGAGAGAGAGAGAGGGAGAGAGAGAATCTGAATGTTTTGGCGGAGACTGGTTGAAGAAAACGCGGGACTCGAAAATGGAGCTTGGGTGAGATAGGTGCTTGTTTGGTTACGGGGATTATGTTATTCCGCGCCGGAATGGGGATGTGCCTGAATCTGCGGTGACTGATTGGGGGAAGATTAGAAGGCCGAAAATGTGGCTTTGGGTGGGCTTGATGCTTGTTTGGTTGCATGGATTTTATTGTTCCGTAGTTGGATGGGGATGTGATTGCCCTGGTTTGTTTGTTTGTTTATTCGCATGGTGTTGCACGAGCTTTAAGGAACGTTGGAAATCGTATTTAATATTTTTGGTACATAAAAGTGCGTTAAAATTAGCGAATAAATAATAAAACAAATCAAAATCGAATTTTTAATGTAGGAGTTGCACGTATTTGTTCTCGAGAGAAATACAGCCAAGTTGATTTCATAGCTAGGAGAGAGCCACGTGAAAGAGCATCAATAGGCTGAGATTTTTAGTTATTGAGAGATCATCCAGTCATAGGCGGTGATGAAACGGAACTTGATGGAGATGAAGGAAATGGAGACATTGAAGCAACTAGCAACGTCCTCCTCTGAGTTGTCGAACACAACCTAGATACGTGCAAGCCAAATTTGCTACATATTAATATGATTGATGAGGGACTAGTAATTGGAGAGAGGTCCATGCAACAGGGTCGACAATTGTAAGATGAAATCGACGAAAGTGATAGGGAATACAACATATATCCCCACCAAGCTAAAATAGAGATATGAAACTTTTATATGGGAAGGGAAGGGAGGTGGGAATTATAGCTCTACGTTGTCGACTCTAGTTTCAACTTTGAAGAAGAATTTACCAAACAAGTCCTAACCAATTACACTATAGTCTAGGTACAAGTCATTCCATCCTGGAACGGGTCCAACCTTGTATCCAAATAGATCACAGTTCACATAGTATTACCTTTAAAACAGAGCATATACTATAACCCACCCTTGGTTACCATTGATGTTACCTAAACCATCAAATATCTGGGTTGAGTTTTGGGTGTCAATGGGTTGAAATTTAAATTGTTAGCTCTAGTTCCAACTCCGAAGTAGTGTTACCAAAACAAGCTCTAACCAATTACACTCTACATTAGGCACATGTCATTCCAACCTGGAACAGGACCAACCTTATATCCAAATAGACCCCAATTCACATGGCATTCTCTTGAAAATAGAGAACATACTACAACAGGACAACCCACCATTGGGTTTGCTCGTGCTTACCATTGATGTTACATGAACCAGCAAATTTTCAGGTTGAGTTTCGGGTGTCAGTGGGTTCAAATCTAAATTGTTAGCTCTAGTTTCAGCTCCGAAGTAGTGTTACCAAAACAAGCCCTAACTAATTACACGCTAGCCTAGGTGCATGTCATTCCAACCTGGAACAAGACCAACCTTGTATCCAAATAGATCCTAATTCACATGGCATTCTCTTGAAAATAGAGCACATGCTACAATAGGACAACCCACCATTGGGTTTGCTCGTGCTTACCATTGATGTTACATGAACCAACAAATTTTCGGGTTGAGTTTCGGGTGTTAGTGAGTTCAAATCTAAATCGTTAGCTCTAGTTTCAGCTCCGAAGTAGTGTTACCAAAACAAGCTCTTACTAATTACACTCTAGCTTAGGTGCATGTCATTCCAACCAGTAACAGGTCAAACCTTGTATCCAAATAGATCCTAATTCTCATGGTATTATCTCGAAAACAGAGCATATACTACAACCCACCCTTAGTTTTACTCGTGCTTAACATTGATGTTACCTTAACCAGAAAATCTTCGGGTTGAGTTTCGGGTGTGAGCGGGTTCAAATCTAAATTGTTAGCTCTATTTCCAACTCCGAAGCAGTGTTACCAAAACAAGCCCTAACCAATTACACTCTAGCACAAACACATGTCATTCCAACCTGGAACAGGTCCAACCCTGTATCCAAACAGACCCCAATTCACAAGTGTTGATACCCTAAAAAACATGAATAATCAGGCCAGTGATATCCGGACACGTGACACCGTGGGCCCCAAGCTGATTCCAAGACAGATCCAAGAACAGGGTCCGTATACACATGTCATGGTCCACGTCACAAGATATCGACGGACCCAGATAATAGCAACGGACCCCTTAAAATCACATAGGGTAACGTCACAAGATAACGTCGGACCCCTTACAAGCCTCACAGGGTAAACGTCACAAGTGATCGACGGACCCCTCGAAGCCTCACAAGGTTCATGTCACAAGCTAGCGACGGACCAAGAGGACCTCAACGGACCCCTTACAATCCCGCCGGGTAAACGTCACAAGTAATCGACGGACCCCTCATATGACACCGGAGCATCGATCTGGGTAGGGCGCGACTATCTCACGTGACTATTCCTTTAAGTCTGGGCCAGGTCGAGAAGAGTAACCTCACCTCGGAC
>JAYMTK010004320.1:0-11241 GCA_036897405.1 Pelargonium myrrhifolium | reverse complement strand
CTGATACACATTAAACCCATATATATATATATATATATATATATATATATATTGTGTACGCTGCCCTATGCAATTACCCAAACAATAAATTTATTTTCTGTCTGGCTACAACCTCAGAAAAAAAAAAAAGAACTGAAATTATTTTGGATGAAAAGTAAGAGGAATTGTGATAATATATGTGGATAAGAGAAATCACTAACACAGCAAAAAAAGTGGCAGGTTACACAACAAGACAGAGCACCAAAAATGCCTTAACATGCAATGCACACTCACTCCATCTTCAGCCACTGCTCACCATGCAATTTGTAAAATCTCTCAGCTGCCCACCACATCTGGTACTCTCTATAATTTCTTCAAATCCTACTTGTTTTTCTGAAACTGGTTATGGGTTTTCACTTTTCAGAGCTCAGGACACTTGTGTGTGAGCCTTTACGTTCAGCCATTGATCTTGATCAACCACCCCAAAATTCCATGACCCAGATGGGATTTTAATATTGCTGTTGTATTGGTGCTTGAATATCTGAACCTGATTTTATTTCTGGCTTCCATTTCTATTTTCTTGATTGGGTTTCAATTAGGTGCTTTTGGATCCTCTACTGTATGATGTGAAAAATTGTTGACTTCATGCTCTAGTTCTTGTTTTAATTTAGTTCTGAAGTAGTAGAGCTGTTTGTTGGCTTATAATAGCAAGTATTTATTTGGTTGATACACATTACTTTAGTTCTGAATTGTATATGTTATCAAGTTGTTGCTATTTTGAAGTTGGTTTTAGTTTTAGTGTTTTACCACTAAAAGTAATTGTGCGTTAGGTCATTGAATTGTATCTTTTGCCTATTAGTAGACTTGATTTTATGCTTTTAAGATATTAAGGTCAGAGTTCAGTTGATTTGTGTTATATGGTGTTCCTGTCTGCATATGCGAAGGTTAATTTTGAAGAAAAAATTCGCAGAAGAGTGAAACATATGCTTATGGGAGTGACAAATCATTGCTTTGATCTGTTCATTTTCAAATTCTGGGAATCTTGACAATTTCAACAATCTTCAACTGATAATTTTAGTCATAATGTTTTCAAATCTTCAATGTTTTCAAAATTCTGTCAGAATTTCTGCTTTGCTGAATCGAACTTAGGAAATCCCAGTTAGGTATTGTCACTCGAATTCAAGAATTCAAGTAGTGAATTCAACTTCTTGCTACAAAATTTACATTCTCTTGAATCATGTGCATTTATTCAGAAAATTTGCTGATGTTTGGATGTATCTTATTAGGGTCGTTCTTAGACTTTACTATCTCCTCTAAGAATGTGAAGTTATGACCAAAGATAAGCTTCGTAACCTCTGTGCATGACACGCCAACCAATCTTCTATCCTACTAATGTGGGATAGTGATTCATTAAGATATTTGGAACTGTGACAATCTGGCTGAGAGTAGGGCTGTAATGGGTAAGCAAAAAGGGGCGACAGTTCCAAGCAAGCAATGGAATAGGGCATCAACCGTCGAGGTATGATTTTGTAAACCTGTTCCATCTCGTGTATCTGGACTTTTCTTTTCTTGATGCATGTATAAGACTTGGTCTGTTTTTGTACATGTTCTTACACATCTTAACGATCATTTTTTTAGGAACCTGGTTTGCACGGAAAGGACCTATCACAACCTATCTCAACTTCTATAGATTCACAGACTCAATCTCTTTGCCCGGTGTGTTTGGGAAATAGCAGTTGCCAAATAGTTCGTTCAAGAACAAAAACGATGAGCATTTTGATTGAGAGGAAGAAGCCTCAAGAAGCTCACAGTGTTTTCAACAATTTAACTGAAGAAGGACACAGGCCATCTGTAGTAACATACACAATTCTTGTTGCTGCTTTGACCCTCCAGAAGCGCTTCAGATTAATCCCCTCACTCATCTCTAAGGTGGAAGAGAACGGTATGAAGCCCGACTCAATATTCTTCAACTCCATGATCAATTCTTTCGCTGAGTCTGGACATGTTCAGGACGCCTTGGAAATCTTTTGGAGCATGAAGAAGAGTGGGTGTAAGCCCACAACCAGCACTTTTAATACCCTTATCAAGGGGTATGGGAATGCTGGTAAGCCCGAAGAGTCTTTGAAACTCCTAGAGCTAATGTCACGGGAAGAAAATGTGAAACCAAACAACAGGACCTTTAACATTCTCGTCAAAGCTTGGTGTGATAAGAAGAACTTGAGGGAAGCATTGACTGTGATACATAAGATGGTGGCATCGGGCATACGGCCAGATGTTGTTACATACAATACAATTGCCAGTGCTTATGCTCACAATGGCAAGACATTCAAGGCTGAGGGTATGATATTAGAGATGAAGAACAATAAAGTGGGGCCTAACGAGCGTACTTGTGGCATCATTGTAAATGGGTATTGTAAAGAAAGTAACATGGAAGACGCCTCGAGGTTTGTGTACAGAATGAAGGATCTCGGGGTGCATCCAAATCTTGTTGTGTTCAACACTCTTATCAGGGGATTTCTAGACATTAATGACAGTGATGGAGTTGATGAGGTGATTCTGTGATACTAGTTTCTTTGATTCTCACTCGAATGAAACTCTTAGAATTCCATGCTAAACCCATGCACAAAACATTCGAATATGCCGTAGGCTATTTATAGACTGAATGAGCTACATCCATAATCTAAGGATATGGAGAGAATTTTAGGTTTTGTCTGGTTAAGTTTTCTCTCTTAAAGTACATTGATGTTCTTTTCTGCTACTGAGGAAAAGGCACAAGCAACTGATGCATTTTAGTTTTAAGAGGGTCTTTCATGATATATAAAGAATTGCTTTTACGGATTTTGGAATTATTGTTTGTGTTTGACTTCTCTGGAAAACACTGACAATTAGCTCAAATTGGACAGGCACTGTCATTGATGGAAGAATTTGGTGTAAAACCAGATGTTGTGACCTTTAGCACCATCATGAATGCGCGGAGTTCAGCGGGGCAAATGAATAAGTGCCAGGAGATATTCGACGACATGATAAAAGAAGGCATAGAACCTGATATCCATGCATTCAGCATTCTTGCAAAAGGCTACGTGCGCGCAGGAGAGCCTGGTAATGCTGAATCACTTTTGACTTCCATGGAAAAATATGGTGTGCACCCAAATGTTGTGATTTTCACAACAGTCATCAGTGGGTGGTGCAGTGCGGGCAAAATGGCGTGCGCTATGAACATTTACCAGAAAATGTGTCAAATGGGTATCTCCCCCAATTTGAAAACTTTTGAGACACTAATATGGGGATTTGGAGAAGCAAAACACCCATCAAAGGCCGAAGAACTGCTCCTAGTTATGAAACAGAAAGGCGTCTCTCCTCGCAAGAGCACTCTGCAGCTTGTTGCAGACGCGTGGCATGGCGTAGGTTTAGTAAATGAAGCCAAGAGAATTGTAAATAAAACAGACAATCGTCCTGAATTGTTACAAACTTCTAAGAAGGACGAGATAGCAATGAATGGCTCAGAGAGGAGTTATCGAAACCAAGGTATTATTGATGCTCCTCGTTCCAATCTCTTGCGGGTACCTGGAACCATTGTGACTAATCAAAATGGGTCATCTGCTACTAACATAAGAAGTCATATGATCGGGAAAAGTTCTGCACTTTCATCTCGAAGCATGTGGAATGCTACTAAATCCCTTACTCATACATGCATGTTTCAAGTGCAGCACAATATAATGTGCACAAAGCAGCTTCACAGACAACCTGGGATTGGTTTGCACTTTGTAAATTCATGCAGAATGGTGTTTTTACACAGATAAGAAAAGCACAGGTGGTAGTGTGCAAGTCTGCACAAAGACCTGAATTTTAAGCTATATGTTTCTAATGCATTTTGAAGCTGATTTTATGTAATTGATTACACTCATTATGTACAAATGTTTACAAGTCAATCCCATACTATTCATTTATATTCATAACGTTGCTGAGAATAAGATACGATCATACCAGAACTAATGCAACAGATCTCATCGGAATTTGCAGTTAAGTTTAGATGAGAATAGTATTAAAATGGATGAACTCATGGGAAGCAATTGGTTTTAAAATAAGGGTCTTGCATTCAAATTTTGAATTTATTTTCTAAAGTAACACAGATTTAGAGGATTTTATTGTGAACTTGGTGGGACCCACCAGCAAGAACCAACTATTCTATGATTGGATTGTTAAGAGTTGTAAAAATCAGAGCTTGACCACACTGGATCACCATTTCTGGCCCTGTATATCCACCAGGTGACCTGAAAACTTGTCCATTATTAGATTCTCATTGCAGCTTTGGGAAGAAAGAGATATGACTTCCATATCTCTTCATGCATTTGCTCCATTGCCTTCCTCGCATCCTCCTTATCCCAACTCAACTCAATTTTTGACACCCATCAGAAACCCTAATCCCCCTTTTGTTAAACCCACCAGAAATACTACTTTCACAATCCTCTGCCACCACCAAATCTCAGAATCCTCTAATTTCACTCAAACCCACCTCACATCTCTGTGCAAAACCCCAACTTTTCTACAGCTCAGCGTCCGTATTCCGAGAATCCACCTGCAGAGACTGTGGTGCAATGGGTACAAGGACTCAGCCGAAGAGAGCAAAACAGGGTTGGACAGCGACGACGGCGGAGGAGGCGGAGGCGACGGCGGAGGTGGAGATGACGGGAATGGGGAGAAGAAGGATGGGGATAGTGGGCTTATGCCAGAATGGCTGAACATTACTACCGATGACGCGAAGACAGTTTTTGCGGCGATTGCGATTTCGCTTGCGTTCCGGTCGTTCGTAGCTGAGCCGAGGTTCATTCCTTCGTTGTCGATGTATCCGACATTTGATGTTGGAGACAGAATTGTTGCAGAAAAGGTAGTGTTTTTAGTTTAGTTTTTGTTTGGAATTTGAAGATTGGAGGACGTGCCTTTGTTGGTAATGTTTGAACTTTGAAGCCTTGACAAGTTTCTTATTGAAATCTGAATCTCTGGTGATCAAAATCATTAGAAAAGTTATGCTTTTATGTTGAGTTGAATATGGACTCCTATTTGGGGTGCTGATATATGGAGTGGTTTATTTAACTGTACAATAGACCAGTG
This sequence comes from Pelargonium myrrhifolium, assembly GCA_036897405.1. Lineage (NCBI taxonomy): Eukaryota > Viridiplantae > Streptophyta > Magnoliopsida > Geraniales > Geraniaceae > Pelargonium > Pelargonium myrrhifolium. Next base: position 6,153 of record JAYMTK010004320.1, on the reverse strand, counting down.
CTTACATGTTACAATGGAGTTTGAGAGCACCCCATATGAGAGAACATTGAAGAGAGCATTTTAATGGAGTTGCTTTATGTGTAGTGTGATGAACAGAAGGTAGATGGTTGGTAAAATATAAACATGGGAGGTTGAGGTTTGGGGTCCGCTTTGAGCGAAATTGTGTAGTTTACTTTAGAATGTAGATCTACAAGTAGCATTTAAAAACAAGTTTATGTTGATGATATCCATGAAAACTTGCTGATGCTAATTGTCAGAAACAGATTATTAAGCCAACCGATATCAGTTATTTAGTTCCTCTAGCCCCCTTTCAACGGCCCTCTAGTAATCGTAAGGGGGGTAGTCCCCAAAAATGCCAGATCGAAACAGGAGCTTGGGTTGAAAAATCTTACTAGCCTAAACCACAAGTTATAATTTTAGGTACATATTGTATTTTCTTCAATATTTTTTTATTGGTTTGTAAAGTTTAATGTGATGACAGCTTAAATGAGACAAGGGATGTCATATTCTGGTATTAGTTGTGTTTTCAGAGCATAAGAATGGATGCACACTCATTCTGTTACTTCTTCTCTCAAGTATTTTCTAATTGATTCAGATTAGAAGAATCATATAAGTATTGACAGATTTTTGAATTCAATTTGTCAGGTTTCATACTATTTCAGGAAGCCCTGTGCAAACGATATTGTGATTTTTAAAAGTCCACCAGTTCTTCAGGAAGTAGGATATACTGACGACGATGTCTTTATCAAACGTATTGTTGCCAAGGAAGGTGATATTGTTGAGGTGAGTTTGTAATGTGTCTGTTTATTTCAGCTACATGTATTCCCTCTTTCTTGCAATTACTAACGGCATGACTCACTGTTTTATTGGGAAGTAACTTTAGAGAAATTGCATTAAGTTCTATAGTATAGGTGCATGGGAAGAGATTATTTTGAAACAATGGGAACATAATTCTTCAAAACAATGAAAGTCTTTATTCTCTTATATATTGTTAGAATCCAACTACAGCTAGTGATTATTTGCAGGTTCGCCAAGGAAAACTCGTGGTTAACGGGGTTGTAAGAAATGAGAATTTCATCCTTGAACCACCCTCATACAACATGACACCAATTGTAAGTATCATCTTGTAACATTTGGCATCCTATATTAGCTTAAGTTTCCACAATAAGATGAATGAATTGTCTACATGGTTTTATTACCTTAAAGTAGGGGACTGAGGTTACATCATGGGAAGACACTATCATGTTGCACAGTTCTACAGTAGACTCCTAATACTAAATTTGGTTGTGATGCAGCGTGTACCAGAGAACTCGGTCTTTGTGATGGGCGACAATCGAAATAATAGTTACGATTCACATGTTTGGTAATCTATTCTATTCTTATGAGTCAATAATCTCAAGTTCTCGTGAAGTTTGAGACTATGTTTATCCTTTTTGCTCGCTGCTGACATTTTATGATTTCTCACTGCTTAGGGGTCCCCTACCTGCCAAAAATATAATAGGAAGATCAGTTTTTCGATACTGGCCACCAAATAGAATAGGCAGCACGGTTATTGAGACTGGCTGCGCCGTTGACAAGCAGGAGAGCACTCCAGTACCTGAATAGAAATGCAGGCTGTTAATTGACTTCCCATCCATTTGGAGGTGTATTCTTTAGATATATGAAAACAGCTCCATTCTTTTTTTGTAACTCAATTGTTTATTAGAGGCCATTTTGCTGTTCATAATGTAATTGTAGATTGACTCTTGAGTTGATATATCCAAAAATAAATCATAATTGCAATGAGTTCTCTGGATTTATACATTCGTTCGTCAAACTGTGCATGAACCTTCTTTGAATTCCATGAGTTTGTTGTTGTGTCCTCTAATGACCACGGAACAGGAGATCTGTCTTGTGTGCGTTGATTTCACCAACTTCCCGACGACATTCCCCTGAGACCACAGTGCGAACACCAATCTCAACGGGACGCCTGAGCCGGTGTCTAGGGTTGTTATGCTTCCTCCAGCCCCATACAGAGGAACCTTGTTTCCTTCCAGCTTCACAGTTAGAGTTCTGTAGCTCTTTCTTGGTTGATAGTATCTCTCCAACTGCAATAAAGGTAAATTACACATTAGCCCCATAATTGTACATTTTGCAATGTACATCTCTAAATGAACCATTTCTCTCACTACCGAATTTCTCAAAAATGTCGATGTTGCCCTTCTTTTCACTTTTTTTTTTACTTTTACTTGTCACATTTTGCATGAAAGTTTATGGTATGCGTATTCCGGCGGTAAGTACTGAAGGTTTGTTCAAAAGGACATTGTTGACATTTTTGAAGAATTATGCATAATTTACCCAGAACGATTGAAAAATAGTTCTAAATAGTTTAAAGTTACCAAAAAAAAAAGTTTAGAGATATCCACCGCAAAGAAGTAACAAAAACATAATAGTCATTGTAATTATCTAAACATCAATTGATTGCTCAATCTACGATCATACCTCGCCGGTAGCGAGTATGATCTGCGAATACATGAGGTTTATAGGCATGGATCTGACATGGATGCCAAAATATGTAGAAGGGTTGTGCACAATCATCTTCACCGAGCAATTCATTGTCGCCAACATCGTTGGAACTCCGGTCAGGTCTGTCCCTTGCCCCAAATAGAAACTATGTACACTCAGGCTCTGCAAAACAAAACATCCAAACTTTTAACCTCTCAATCTTCGATTCAATTCAAAATCAAAAACCCAGAAACCGAATCCATACCTGGACGCTAATCCTGGCCTTGAAAGGCTTAGAAGCGCCCCAAATGACGAAACAGAGGACAGTGAAAAACAGAGAGACCCCAAACAGAGCAATCAGAATCCGGCACCGGAGAGAGTATCCGTAATGATCCGCGAAGCGATGATCGTAATCGGCCTCCTCGTCGATGACGCCGCAATAGGCTCTTTTCCGGGCGGCGGGCCACTTGACGGTGCCGGAGAAGCGCGTGGAGGAGGACTCGCGCGAGTAGCGACTGGAGGAGGACTCGACGGGGCTGTTGAAAGCGAGGGTGGTGTGCATTGAACACGACTTGGAGCCATCGTGCGACGGGCTCTGCACGTAATAAACGGGGCGTTTTGGGGAGTGCGGCGACGACGGAGCGAGGCTGGTGGCGTCGTCGGAATCGGATTTCTCATGCAACATAGTGAAAGAGAAATTGGAGGTTTTTCATGAAATTGGGAATTGGGATTTTTTTGGGTTCGGGTTTGTGACAGAAACGGAAACGAGAAATGGAAAATGAGAAACAGAGTGGGTGTGTGTGTGTATGAGAGTTAGTTGAGTAGTGAGAGTGAGAGAGAAGAGAAGAAGCTTACAAGCGGAGGTTCGGTAACAGGTTCGGTGACGAAGCTAAGAGGTTTGGGCCTATTTGTCGCCTCCTCTTACCTCTTCCTTTTTACCCGAGATCGGTAACTTAATTTCTATTTACTCACTTTTATTTGCTAAACTTACGACTCACATAAATAAATACACGTTTTCTAATTTGAATGGAAATGTTTAGTAGGCATCACTTTCATTAAAAATTCAACGGAAAATAAGGAGAATTAGCTTCAATACTAATCAATTCTACTATCTAATATTCAACTGAATATAAGGAGAACGAATACAAATACTAATCATATCTCATACTCCAACTCTACTTAAAGCTAACACTTGTATTAACACCACAGACTTTTTTGTTAGGGCCCTATCCCATATGACTAGCTCATACTAACTGAACACTCATCTTTGGACGAGTGACTATGTATGACACCTCCTGAGTTTCTTCGATACAGTATTCAGCCCTAGGACCGGTACCTGCCCATTACGGACTACTCCCTGCCCCGGGTTCCTTGACCCAGAGAATCTGACTCGTCCCTCTCCCCATGCAACCTCCGTGGCCTCCTTCGACAACCGGGCGATACGGATCGAGACCCACCCCAATCGTCTATGAACACCTGCAACTCCAGTCACCATCTTTCTCCTACCAAAGCCACCACACCAATCCCAACCAACCCTAGGTTCAAACTCGCCGCCGCCCATCCATGTCCCCAACCGTCGTTTCCTTTTTCTTACACTCCTCCGCCTGAACCTGCATTGTCGCGCCTCCTTCCCCGACGTTAGAGTGGTACAAGACCGGTCTCGCTCCGATCCCAAGCACCCACCATACCCCATACCGCTGACGCACAAATCCGTCTTTGCCGCTCTACCTTCGTTTGCCGGCAATGCAAACCCAGATTCACCTCCGTCTTCGTCCACCGTCACCAGAATCGTAGCCGCCCCACAAACGCCACCTCAGTTGAAGCTTAAACGTTTACAGCCCCGCCCAACCACAATGTTGTCGACACCAGCTCCGTCACCGCCCCTCAACCTCACTCCGCCACCGCCTTAAATCGCCGCAGAAAAAGTTAAAATCCTAACCCTAATCACCCTCAGCCGCCACACCTCCTTCAACCCTCTTATACTTCCTTAAACCTACGCACTACAACACACAAGAGTTTTAACATATATTGTTCATCATTAAAAAGAGAAAAAAAAAAAACAAATATTGTTCAAGGTAAGTTTTAGGATATAAATAAACGTTTAATTTTAAATATCAAGTTATTCATGCTAGTATTTCAAATATTAAATAATAAAAAAAATTCTTACAAAATTAAAACTTCATTAGAGATTATTTCTATGAGATAATTACACGTTACTACCAATTACATACACATTTTGCATGCTTTTATTCTGTCGTTGCACGTTACTACCATGAACTATATTTTTTTCCAATGCGTTAAATGCTCCGTCAGTTAAATCCTAAAAAAACCTAAAAACCCTTAATTTTTTACACGTTACTACCCTGTTAGTTACACATTTTGCACGTTACTACCCTAAATTTTTTTTATATCGTCAAATTCCGTCAAAGTTAACTGACGAAATCAACTTTTTGTAGTTTAGAGTAGTAATGTGCAACGAAAAATAGTTTAGGATAGTAACGTGCAAAATGTGTATCTAACTGGGTAGTAACATATAATAATCCCTATCTCTAATGATGGCAACGGGAAGGGTTTTGTGATTTCCGTTCCCTAATCCCATGCCTTGTCCACGACCTGTACCCCGTTTGGGATTTTACCTCTGCCCTTTTTTCCTCCTCGTTCGGGGACGGGAATTCCCCGAGCCCCGCAATCCAACCCGTTTTGTCAAATTTTATGTTATTTAATATATAAAAGTTCTCAAAAGGACATAAAAAAACGTTTAGTTTTGAATATCAAATTATTCATGCTAGTAGTTTCAAATAAAAATAACATTCTTACAAAATTAAAACTTCAGTTAGAGAGTATTTCAATAAATAAAAACTTCAGTCAGAGAGACATTAGATAACCTTAAGTTAGAGAACAAAAAATTTAATCATAATTTTTGTTTTCTTATACCAAGTTGCAAATTAAAAGTTTTCCGTCATCACATTAAATATATAGATTCATTGATCAATGAATGATTCAACTTTCTAAAGCTTATTAAGACTAAATTAAGTAAAAATGAGGGATGACATCTCGTTAAAAAAAATACTCATATCAACCTTAATGAATATGCATAGTAAAGTACCTAAGTCCAGAATTTTAATACTACAAGAAAATTTATTTGTAGTGATGGATTCTTAGTATGTCTCCGTTTTGTTGCGGACTTTCGATGAAATTATGTCGAAAAAAAATTGGTACAAAATTGTTGCTATTTTGTCACAAATTTTTGGACGGAAAATTTTCATTTTCGTTTTGCTACAAATATGCGATCAAATTTTGTTACAAAAAAAAAAAGAAGAATACGGGATTTAGTCACAAGTGTCCCACAAATTTTGATTTTTTATTTATAAAAATAAATAAAGCTACTCTTAGGTCTCATTCGTCCGCATCATTCATCTTCTTCTCTTAACTCATTTGTCGGTTGTTAATTGCTTTTCGTTCATAGTCACCCTTTAACCTCATCTAAAAGATCAGCAAGTTTGTTTACCATTTTCTCTTTTTCATGATCATCATCGATTTTCTTATTCTACTTTGTTTTATGGGTTAATTACACATGACACCTCTGTATTATACATGATTTGCATATGACTACCCTAAGGTTCTATTTTAACTTTTGACTACCCTACATTATGCCAGGGGGACCTTCCA
>JAYMTK010004319.1:0-11241 GCA_036897405.1 Pelargonium myrrhifolium | reverse complement strand
TACTACCATGTTAGATACACATTTTGCACGTTATTACCTTAAAATTTTTTTTTATATTGTCAAATTTCGTTAAAGTTAACTGGCGGAATGGAATTTTTGTAGTTTAAGGTAGTAATGTGCAACGATTTTTTTTTTTAGGATAGTAACATGTAATTATCCCTATGTTATGTAGCACTAGTACTATTGACAATGGTGTTGGCTAGATTGCCAGGGATCATTACAAAAATTGGCTAGCGAGTTTGTGACACGTAAGTTAGATTTTATGTGTTTTGTCGTCCGAGTTTTAGGCAATATCTGATGGATTGGATTTGGGATTGAGATTCAAATTTTCGAATGTCGTTCTTGAGATTGATTCTCTTTCTGTTTACAAGCTTTTGTCTAAGGATTACGCTAGTTCTCGTTCTTGAAGTATTCGATCGATATGGCCTGTGTTGCATTAATCCACAGTTGATGTCAAGAGAGACAATTTTGTGGTTTGGTGATTTTGTCTCTACACCCGCCTGTGGCATGTGTTGCATGAATCTTTCATCTAACGATATTGGTGGATTCGACATGTGCATAATTGTGGTCTTTAAATTGACAATCGCTCTTATATGTAGATATTTTTCTTTCACATATGTGTCGGTACATGCATTTTCACATACAAGTGGGCCGAAAGGCAGCATAAACAAACCTAAGCCCAGATCAAAATCAAATATCGTGTTAAATTTTAATATTGTATATTATATATATCAACTTGAACTTAAACTATTAAAATATCTAACGTGGAAATTAAAAAATTAATAAAAAAATTAACGGTTCCGTTAGTGAGATTTGACGGTAGGTATTAGATTTGATAGAAAATAAAAATGTGGGTATCAACTCTAATAAAATAAAAGATTGGATACTAAATTTGATTTCGCGCATAAATACAGCTACCAAAAGTATATATAACCCTTTTCCCTTATATAAGATACATAAGCTATAAACTGACGGACCAAAACTTGAACCAGCCCAAGCCCATTCTGAGCCAAATATTTCTCGTGATCCGAAATGGCTCCAGCTGCTCCTCGCTCAGGCGACGCCATCTTCGCCAATGTCGAACGCGTCGTAAGCCCTAACATTATTCTTTATTACTTGTGATCCGGAAGTTTAAGGAATTTGATTGCTCAAATTTGTATACATTGTTATTTTTTTTATATTTCTTCAATGCTATGTTGATATGTGAAATTGAATTGGTATAGAACGCTGAGCTGTTTACATTGACCTATGGGGCAATAGTTAGGCAGTTGCTTACAGATTTGGAGGAGGTTGAGGAGGTGAACAAGCAGCTTGATCAAATGTACTATTTTTCTGTCCTCTCTTGAATTTCATTTCATTCGTTGCTATTTCTCTTTTTCCATTTATGTGTGTGCCTTGTGCGGTTGTGAATCATCAAGGATAATAAAATTAAGTTCTTGTTTTAAGAGTTTTTGTGGAGATCTTGATGTTGAAACTTTACCACAAGAATGAAACAACCCCTTAATTTCTAAGAATGTACAATGTAGATACCCTTAATGTGCCATTCACGTGTATCATGAAGCAGTGCTATACAATGTAAGAAAATTATGTAGAATGCATATATTGAATGTCAAGTCCACCTACTATCATTTGGCCAGGTTATACAATGTGAACATTGTTAAAATCAAACTACTTTCTTTTAACTTCGTAGTTGTATTAATGCAGGGGTTATAATATTGGAGTTCGACTCATTGATGAATTTCTAGCGAAATCAAATGTTGCCAGATGCGTTTACTTCAGGGAGACAGCTGACATGATCGCCAAGGTCTATCTTTATTTTTTTTATTTATAAATTCAAAACTTTGTCAGCTTTCTTCTCAGTTCGTAAATCAGCTATCTTGCTTGGTTTAAATAAGCCCTTGCACAAGTTTGTGGATACTGCCTTAATTGTACTCATTTTTGCCTTTTTCTGCTGCCTTTGACTATCTCATCGTTTTATAATCTGTGTTTTGCCTATCTTTCTTGCAGTTAGTTAGTTAGTTGACTAAGCATAACAAAATAATAGCATGTTCACTTATTCTATAGAATTAGACACCTAGTTTATGAGTACTGTTGAACTAACAACTACCATTAGGGCAAGTGGCTCAAGGTGCTTGATCCTCTAGAGGTCTCGGGTTCAAACCTCGGTTGTTGCGTTTGCTGATAAAATAAAATAAAAATATGAATTAGATTGAGGTACATATAATGGTGGAAGAGAAACCCTACTAATAATGTTGACTTTTTACTAGTAGAAACCCAAATCATTACATCTAACCTAATTTTGAAATTTAACATGGTATCAAAGTTGGTTTTGATCAAGGCTTGGGCCCGATTATGTTGCCTTCCCCTGTGGTTTCCGTCCCACTTGTAGAAAGACGTAACTGTGATGGACCACGTGTAGAAGGAAAACACCCACATGTGAGGGGGATTGCCGATTCAAAAAGCCTCCAATTGTACACGTGTTGAGCCCACCTTTAAAGAAAAATGTGAGGCTCGTATGTGAGTGGGAATGTTGAAATGGGTTATAAAGTCTCACATCGGATTAATGTAAAATAGAAGAGTGTATTAATGAATGTTTAAGAACTATGCCACTAATTTAAATGACTAGCCGTTGGAAGATAATTTATGATTCATCTGTTTATACATTTCCTTTCTTTAAGCTGCTAGAAAGTTTTGTATTGGAAAGTGTATTAGTGATCATTGCCAGTATGCTTGGTACAATAATTAGAATTTTGAATATTTCTTGGTATGCTTAAGATAAAGCATGTGACAATGCCTTGAATGAACATGCACTAAGAGTGTTAGATATGTCAATCTTGAGCATTCACCACATGTGAGGTGATCAATTCTAATTGCTTAAGAATATATCGATTGTAAAAAATTGAACATTCTAGAGATTGTGCATACACATTTGTGTTGAAACGCAGTTGTTAATTTTGTTTGTTAATCAAATCCTACTACTGTTGTCCTCAGGCAGGTGGGATTGAAAATGTTCCTAGGTGTCTCAACATCTGTGATCAATTGGGATGCTGATGGAACAAGTTTCAGTCTTGTGTTGGAGGATAATCCCCTGGTAGATTTTGTTGAGCTTCCTGATACATGTCAAGGTCTGTACTATTGCAATTTCTTAAGTGGAGTCATCAGAGGAGCCCTTGAGATGGTGAGTTTTATCCTATCCTAATAATGCAGACTCTTACTTTTGTTCATCATTCTTTCAACCTACTTACTGCAAATACATGGTCTTGAAAACATGATGAATGATTTGGTTAAATGAATACACCTAATAATGAATGATTTGGTTAAATGAATAGAATTGAAAACATGAGGTAAATATGAGATTCAATAACTCCAGTACTCCCCCTTAAGTTGATGTATGAAGGTTGAAATGCCAAACTTGCCTAGTATCTCATGAAAGCAATCCCGATCAAGGGCTTTACTGAAAATGTCATCTAGCTGAAACCTGCTAGTGATGGGTCAAGGAATAAGAGTTTAAGCCTGGAGTTGTTGTCAAATAAAGTGACAGTCAATCTCAATAGTTTTGTGCGTTTGTGGAATACTATATTGGAAGCTATGTGAATAACTACTTAATTGCCACAGAGCAAAGGTACAGGCTCTACTTGTGATGACTATGGCTCGATACTCAACTTCTGTAGAGGAACAAGAGACCCTTGATTACCTCTTAGATCTCTAAGAGATAGGGGATTATCCAAGAAAAAAAAATATCTTGTGGTAGATAGTTGTGTCAGGACCTCATGCCCAATCAGCATCACAATATGCTTAAAACATTAAAGGCCCACTAGAAGTTAAAAGTATGTCTTGTCCTAGACTACTTTTGAGATGCCATAAGATCTCAAATGTTGCATCAAAGGTGAGGTTGCTAGGAATTCTGCAGAAACTGACTCAGAATGTGAACTGGATAACTGATGTAAAAGCGTGTCATTGTGAGATAGAGTAATCTTCCAACTAGTTTCCTATTGCCCAATATTAGAGCATGGGTCCAACTAGTTATTGGGGCATAAGAAATGAGGACTACTTGCATCCTATGTGACAAATATCAGAAAGAATATCTAGAGTGTATTTTCGTTGACTAAAAAATAAGTCAGCCGGTGAATGAGTTATTTAAATGCCTAGGAAGTACTTAAGCTTGTCCAAATCCTTAGTCTGAAACTTGGTGTCTATACAGCGTTTAAGGTGGTCAATGAGAACATCGTTAGTGCCAGTGATGATTACATCATCCACATAAACAAGAACAACTAGAAATGATCATTTTCAGAGTGTGTGAACAAAGAGTGATTGGCATGTTCTTGGCAAGTGTACGAAACGCTTCGAAGTAATACAAGCACGAATGATGTGCTCGGGATCATCTCAAGAGTTAATTTCTAAAAGATTAGGGCATGGTTGTGATCACACATCAATTTACTAACAAACATTAAATTGAAATGAAATTTTGGACTTGCAAGGACCATCTCAAGAGTTAATTTGGTATCAAAATTCTCAGTTGGGTATTTGAATGGGCGGCATGAAAGATGTGGACTAGATATTGTGTAAAGTATCACTTCGAAAAATGATATGGTCGGTGATTCAGGATGGTTTAGTGTACCTATCAAATTTTTAGCTTGTTTCATCAACTAAGAGTTTAGTCGCTGCATTGACTTACGACTGATTTGGGATACAGTAGAACTGACTTTGCACAGTCGTGAAGATAAATAAGTTTGTTTGATTGGCTCAACTATTTTATCATGAAAATGAGCTTATTTATGAGACCCAAATTTGTTTGGTCCATGACACCATGGTGCTCAATATGAACTGATTGTGCCATGTCCAAATACTGGGTTGGACCTTGGTGTTATTGTGCCATTGAGCCTCTCTTAGCAAATGGCTGGTAGATGCCATCAAACCCATTTGCAACTGCTTGTCTTCTTCAAGCTCATCTTAGTCGCACAATGCACAGCCATTGACACTATGGGTTTTGCGAATCAACCGTATTGGTTGTGAATGACGTTTTTGTTGGCTCCTTCTACGTCGCCTCTAATGCTAGAAGAAATAGTTGTTCTTCCTTTTCCACAATAGTTATGGAGCTGTGGTTGTATGCTACCCTCGTCCATCTCTTCTCATCACCATCAAATTATTTTAGCATGGTGGCCTATCTACCGCCTTCCATGTTCCATCCTTCTCCTCGTCAATGGGCTCCCGCCTTAATCATCCTCATACGAGGCGTTGTGAAGTCTTTTCGTCTCAAGCGCAAGAGACGTGTTGAGTCAATTGACAATAGATCATCACTCGTTTGACTGCCTTTTATGTCTGAAAATTTGCTCTGATAGGATGAAGAAATTGAGAATGCTCTTGGTTAATTTTGTTGATCTCCAATGAGTGAATATATACAAATCATGTACATCAATGGAAGGAAAGAGAATAATATCTGGGATTACGAGTTTGTGTAGATTGCAGTGAAAGAAATAACCAGTACTTTTACTTCAATTTCTGTGATGGTTTCCTTCCTGCATTTGTAATATTGCAACTTGGCATTTTTTTGGATGTTTGATCAGGTGGCGATGAAGACTGAAATTACATGGATTCGTTATATGCTTCGTGGAGATGATGCCTATGAATTGCAGGTGAAGCTTGTGAAGCATATTCCTGAAGAGTACCCCTACAAGGATGATGACTGATTATAAAAGCCATACATGTTTTGTAACTTGATTTTTTTTTAATATTGAACAACGAATATTTTTCAGTTGTAGAGTTAAAGTTTTTGGGATTCAAAATCATTTTGGATGGTATTATAATTCATGCAAATCATGTCGTAAGAAGGTGGAACGTTTATTTGAAAGCTTTTCATGTAAAACTTGCGAAGAATGTGAATCTCCTATACCCAGGTAATGTTTGTATTCAATTGATATTATATTCGTTTATTTGTTCACACGTTACAAAAATAATAATAATAACAATTTTTAATCATGAATGCGCAGATACAAAATTATACTTGAAGTTGAAGACAAAACCGCGATGACTACTTTTTTACTTTTTGATAACGAAGCTGAGAAAGTATTAAAAGTTCCTGCAAAAGAATTTATTAAGATTACCAATGCCCAAGAAAGACATGAAGAAATACCAACACTTATAAAAAAAAATTATTCAGAGATTTTTTTTGTTTCAAATCAAGTTGAATGAGCGTAATTATATTGAAGGCCGGGAAGATTACACGGTAACACAATTAGAATCGAACGAACCTTCTCATGAGAATTGGTTTGCACCAAATACTCCACTCAATAAAGTTTCAGAGAATGCAAAACACAATGAAAAGGTGAGTTTATAATTTTTATTTTTATTCCAAGAGAATAAGACTTTTAAGTAATAATTATAAATATTATCAATTAATCGTACATATTTATTTTGTGGCAGGAAATCACTAATAAAAAAGATGTCAACACTGATGAAGAATGTATAGAAATAAAAAATGTTAAAGACGTGTCACTTACTTTTAAAAGAAGACGATTAAGAATGACTTACGAAGTAAGTAATATTTTTTTCTTAATTAGAACTTTTTATTACAGAAATTTTTATTATTTATTGTCCTAACTTTTCTTTCAGTTTGATGACGAGAATGAAAACGGTGAAATAGATCCAAGAATACTCAAAGTACCAAAAATTGAAAAGGTAATTTTAATAATTAAATTTAAATAAAATTTATGCCAGTGAATTACTTATTGAAATTGATTTTTTATTTTTGTGTAGGATGATTAACTCAAAGATGCACAATTGTTTGGCAACGTTCAACGAAAAAGATCGGCGAAATCAATGTTAGACGGAGAATAAAAGAAAGACATCACCAAACACTCAATACTATTAGTTTTATTTTTCTATAATTGTTTGAATTACATTCAAATTAAATAAAATGAAGTAGTTATGTTTTATATATACACACAATTAGTCGTTATTGGTTGAGTTATTTGGAGTTTTTATTGGTTTGAAAAGAATGATCGTAAATTTGTTTTTAATTGAAACTCTGTTCAAGAACTAAAGCCTGCAAAAACTCAAGAAATCCTAACAATTTTAAACCCGAAAATGATAAGCTACATTGTACACACAGTCCTTAATAAAATTTTCATCTAACAAAGCACCTCCAATTGACGCTATTGTTTCTACCACTTTTGCTTGGCTACATGAGCATCTCTTACTCTGTCATCACTCTCTTCATACTTATTCAAAAATTACAAACAATCATTAAAATCATATACATATTATAGATCCAATTAGAGAGGAAATCAACATACTGAAACATTAAAAAACAACAGATTGGTGCCAAAAACACACACTCAGATGAAAATTAGATACAATTAGCATTTCAATATTCAATAGTGTATATTCAGGTTAGATATGGAAATTCGAATGGACCCGACATCTTTTTGAATAAGATGCGGGTTAGATATATATATATATATAGAAACCCGAACGGACCCGATTCGATCCGTAATATTGTCACTCTTTAGCCAATGATGTATATATAAACATTTTTCTTCCTTCAATAGATTAATTAAACTTTCTCACTAAAAGACGTTCACATCATAATGGCCGGTAGTAGTAGGAGGCCATTATACTAGCTTGCCTGCTCTCATTAAATATACCTGATCTGATCTGATCTGATCAGTCACAGACACACCTATCTACACTCTTCACCATATTGTCTGTACACAACACCTAATATATGGTTCTTTATTGCCCACAGACTGACCCATATGAAATGGGTCTGATCCGATTCACCCATTTCATAGATTCTCTCTCATCCTCAGTTAACTCTTTTTATGAGATTGCCTTTTATTTTGTCTAGACACTAATAATTCCTTCTTACCAATGAAAGTAACAAAAAATTTCCTTCCAAATATATACATTCTTCCCCTTACTTTTGGCACTGATAATTAGGAAAGTGACCAAATAAATAAAATTAAGGAGCTGAAAATTATGAGATGTCATCGGAAAGGAAGGTTTTATATGGCGAAATTAATATACTACAAAATAAGGTTAATTTTCTATCACAATCAATAAGGAAAGTAACTAAATTAAAAATATGGTAATCAATTGGAGGTGCTTTGTTGCTAGAGTTTTCAATTGGAGGTAACTTGCTGATCATCCAAAACAACCGACAAGCCCCGAGCCGCAATAGATATCGAACCCTCTGACAATGTCCAAAAGAAGGTAACTTGCTGATCATCCAAAACAACACTATTATTATACATATTTGGCAGACCCCCATCAACCACCTGAATTTTCCAACCCATTTTCTCTTCAACCACATCAATTTTGCTACATCTAAATTTTTTTGCTACAACGAAAAAATGGGTAGAAGACCAAAGCACTGTACATCAAAACTAAATTTCATTGATTCCGATTTACATATACCTCTACTAGAACGTCAGCAAAAATATAAACAAGCACGTTATGAGAGAAAACTGATTATTCAAAAGAAAAGAGAAAAACGTCTTATGCAAGGTAAATTATTGATTATTTAGTTTTTTTTGGGTCATTCAATGTAACTGCATAAAAAATATTAGTGTTTCATTACTTGATTCATTTATGATATTTTTAATCATTAGTTGACAAATAGTTTTTATTCTTTTAATTTCAGCTAACGAAGGTGTGGAAGAGTTAATTGTAGAAACATCTAATTCCAAATCAAAGAGAAAAGGTATGTATTTAAATAAAGTTTAAAAAGAGTTTAATTAAAATTATCGATTTCATATTTTATTTTCATCAAACTAGGATCGCCTGTGACACTTTGGAACTTTGGACCACCTCTGAATGAATGTTGTCATTGTCATGCAATATTATGGAGAGAAGAAAGTACACGTAAGAATAAAAACCACGCACATGAATCTTCACTTTGTTGTATGGAAGGGAGGGTAGAATTGTCATTACTTAAACATGCTCCTCAATTTCTTCAGCAATTGTTAGACAACAATCAAAGTGAAAGATCATCAAAGTTTAGAAAAAATATTCGTGCTTATAATTCCATGTTCGCTTTTACTTCTTTGGGGGCACAAATTGAACAAAATGTCAATAATGGACCATATGTTTTCAAGATCGGTGGTCAAAATCATCACATAATAGGAGCGTTGTTACCGTCACCTGGAGAACGTCCAAAGTTTGCACAACTTTACATATATGACACAGAGAATGAAATCGAAAATAGGCTGAAAGTTTTAAATAAAAGTGGTGATTCAGAATTAGACCCAAATATTTTTGATGGGTTGCTGAAGATGTTGAATGAAAATAATCATTTGGCACAAGCATTCAGGATGGCGAGAGATCGATACAATGAATCAAGTTTGACAAATGTTTCATTGCGGTTAATTAGAACAAGAACTCAAGATGGAAGACAATACTCACTACCATTAGCTTCTGAGATTCCAGGTTTAGTAATTGGGGATTTTGGTGAAACAAAGGAGACCAAGGAAGTAATTATTGAGCATCAAAAGACGGGATTGAAACGGATTAGTGATCTACATTTTAGTTACATGGCTATGTAATATCCATTATTATTTTCATATGGTGAAGATGGTTATCGACTCAATATTTGTTATAAATATTAGAAAGGAAAACGAAAGTATGTAACAGCTAGATAATTTTATGCGTTTCGAATACAACAACGAGCTTAATTAGAATCTAAAACTTTATTGCAAGGTGGCAGATTATTTCAATACATGGTTCAAAATTATCAAGATGCCTTGGCAATTTGTAGAATGTATGAGAATCCAAATTTGTTTGTGACATTTACTTGCAATCCACAATGGTCTGAAATAGAAAATTTTCTACTCTCACAACAACGACCTGAAAATAGACCTGATGTTGTTGCTAGAGTTTTCAAGATTAAACTCAACTATTTGATGAACGATATCAAGAATAATTTTATATTTGGACGAGTCATCGTAGGTATGTAAATTAAATATAACTATAAATATTTTTTATACATAATTATATGTGATATAAGTTGCTTTTGATTTTGTTGTTCAATTAGAGTTTTAGTACCAGATTTCTTACCCTTTAAGCTCTATTATATTCTCCCTGAGAATTCACAAGTAGTTTAGGATTTCATTATTTGTCAAATCAAGCTATTCATTAGGATTTTTATATAATTAAGGTTGGCTTTCTAATATCTCATATACTCATACCATGTACTGAATTAGTCAACAAAAACAAGAGCTTTTAGGCCATAAAAATAGTTTTTAAGCAAAGTCAGAGAAAATGTATCTCACTGGGGTATGCATGTGATGCAACTCAATGTAAGATCTAATTAATTTGAGGTAGTGTTGGTTTAATTTGAAGTGATCATGAATGAGAATGTTGCTCTCATTGATGTGTGCTTATGTGCAATATTGTATCATGTTTAAGGATGTATAATCATTAGAAATGGGAATCACATTCCTTTTTTCCGTACGAGTGAATGAAATTGAACTAATGCGTGGGAACATGACTGTGGGATTGAAAATTGTGATGCATGGTTCCTAATTTATACAAAGAATAGGTGATTCCCATTTCCTTCAAAATAGTTCTAACTCCTACCTGTGTGGCTCTAGCTAAGCCGGAGGCTGAGTTTAGACTTAAGAAATTACAAGTCACCTTCTTTGCATGTTGTGTTCATAGATGGCCCTTAGGTGTTTTAAGTCGATCTGATGGTGTGTTTAGATCGCTTGAAAGTCTTAGCTTGATTTTATAGCATGACAATTTATGAGTAAGGATGGGTAAGAGTTGCAAGTTGGGATCCTATCCATGTGGTTTCCGAATAGAGTAGTTTAACAATGTATGACTAAACCTATATGATGAAAATGTAGTTGACAAGGTGCTATAATCAACTATTAATCTTATGTACTCTTGCTGAGGTTAGAGAAGTTTTTTTTAATGATATTTCTTGCTATAGTAACGTCATTATCTATTCATTTTGAAGGTAGTGGATCTTCCTTTTCTAATACTTTCCTTTCCTTTTTTGGGTCTAAAGATATAATTCTTATAATATAGTTTATTTATCAATTAGTCTATAGACTAAGAAGATCATAATTCATATTCTCTAACGATATGCTATTATATTTGCTCATGCTACTATTATATTTATTTTATTCAAAATATTTAAACTTATTTATTTGTGACATTTTTTTTAATATGTTAACAAAAAATATATCACTTACATTGTTTAATTTTGCAGATGTTTATACTATTGAATACCAAAAAGAG
>JAYMTK010004318.1:0-11242 GCA_036897405.1 Pelargonium myrrhifolium | reverse complement strand
AGAATTCAAGACAAGAATCAAGACGACGTAGTTTCAGCACTTTAATTGTTTTCTAGAGAAAATAGTTAAATCATCACTATTGAAGAAGAGTTGACCTTAAAAAGATATTGTCACTCTACCACGTGCAACGGGTTCCTGACAATCCTCTCGTCAGGATAATCTGTGAAATGAAGCGAACGCACTTAGCACGAAGTGTCAAGCCTCCAGGAACCTCTTCCAACAACACACCTCCAACGAAGCTTGCACTACCACAAAAACAGTTATCTTACAAGGGAAATTGAACACATTATGTAATGGCTTAGATGAAATTTGTGTAAGAAAGCAAAAGGGGAAACAAACTTATATAGAGGCTGGAGGACACTTTCTATTACAAGAAATTTCAAGCAAAAGTTAAAACTGAGCTTTTAATTTAGAGAATAAATGATGAAAACGGCCTAGTTAATTGCAGACATTAATGGTCTGCTACAGAAGCTGAAAGGTCATGGACCTGTAGTAGAAAACCCAATAGTTTTCGCCCCAAAAAGATAGAAGCCCTCGACCTCAGAAATTCGCCCAAATGCATGACCCGGTCTGGTCTGTTTCATGTCGTGTCATGCTGAACCGAGGCGAGGAGAGGGAGCGTGAATGTGGGTTTTGCCTGTTATGTCACTCTAATACTTTTTTGATAGTATTAAAAGTTCAAGTGTATTTAAAAACTAATAGCTTTTTCTTCTTTTTAGCCAATGTGAGATTCTCAAATTTAATATTTATCTCATAAGATGAGATAAGCTCAAATAAATTAATCTCACTAATTCAACCAAACTTAGTGGCTTTCAACTAGGGATTTCCACCTTAAAATAAAGGTCCTAATCCTATAGTATTATTATCCAAGTGTCCTACTATGTAACAAATCCATTAGTTTGTAAAACACTATCCTAGGGTAAGGGTATTTATCCTAAAAATTAACAATCTCCCACAAATTCATAGTAGCAAAGCCAGCGGAAATTTAATCATGTTCAGCTTTCAGTGAAGGTACTTTCCATTTTGAACCACCACCTAGTAAGTCAACTTCTACCAACACAGGTCCAAGTGAACTACGTCTTGAACTTGAGTCCTTGATGTGGAGGCATTAGAAGACTACGATTATCCATAGATTGTTGTAGCAATCTATAGGGTGAATGCATTTCGGCCTTGCGTTCCAATCCTGATTCATGAATGCTTTAAGGAAATAACCCATTTTCCTTTGTTGCGACCACACAACAAAATTCATATAGTTGGGTGTCTCCAGAGATGTACTGCTTACATCTCATCAAGATGACTTGACCCCATTCAGACTATAAGTTCTTACTTACTAGCAATATACAATACGCTTAAGGTTTATTAGGGGATAAGACTTGGAAACATGAGTGTCACGACTTCTAGAAGTTAGAGATAGATGGGTACTAGTTCACACAATAGCTATTAATACCACATTGAACCTTCTTTGTGGGATCTCCACTCAAATAGATTTGGTTGCTACGATCATATCGGGGACAAAAATATGTTAGAAAGAGCCTAATGTGCCGCTGATGTTGGGGTAATTGGCAAGATGAGCAAATGGTCCTTACATGGAAAATTAAGAAAATGCAAGGGAGATCTTTGATTACATACCCATCAATATCACATATGACGAATTTCTTGAGCACGCCCTTCAAATGGAAGAATTCTACCGCCACACCAACTGGCATTGGAAAAAAAAGTAAGACAACAAAGAGAACATGGGGTAAAAGCTGGATAAATGAAAATGGCACAACATCAAGAATTGCCACTAATTCTAATGGTTTGTGCATCAAAATTTGGGAGAATAGGAGTTTAAATAATTCATGGCTGACCCAAATGCCTTCAAAGAAAGAGAATTCAGCGAATAGGAAGAAAAATCATCCTTTAAAAAGGGGAAGCCGGGATTGCAAAGAAAGATGTTCGAATAGTCTAGAAAAAATGTAATTTGGACGGATATATCTTTTGTAACTCTCAAATGTGAAAGATTTCTAATGAATTAAACTATTTTTTATATCAATACTTGTGTGTCATTATAAAATTTCAATCACTATGCCCTTTAAGGCATTGATCAACTTCACCCATGAAGTTCGATTGACATAGATAAACTACCACGTGATGTTTGATCGTCATGCCTCGTGAAGGCGTAGGTCAAATTCACATAGCCATAACTCGTGAAGGCTTATATCAACTTCACCTAACTAGGAAGTTTGATCGTCATGCCAAGTGAAGACATGGATAAACTTAATGCTATATGTTCGATCGCCATCTCCGGTGAAGACATAGATAAATTTTGGCAAGCATGTTTGATTGTCATGCCCGAGTAAGGCATGGATCAACTCCACACATGTTGTTTTATCCGTAGTCACTCGAGAAGTGCATAGGTTGGAAAAACCTTAGTCAAATGAGAAAAACAAGAATCAAATCAACACTTAGAAGACTTTAAATCTCTTTGTGGGTCGCATTAGATTACCCTCCCCCCCCCTCTTCGTCTCTTTTCATATGTGAGATTTTTTGGGTCTTTCACCCTTACAATCTATTTTGGGTCTCTCACCTTTGTGATCCATTTGGGTTTCCATACACAACCTAATGTCCCCTCGTCCATGCGAGCCCTTATGGGTTATCCCCAATGATCCATTTGTGCCCTTCTCTAACAGGGTCCTCATAAGAAAATCAAAACTCAAAATTAGGTAAGTTTCAGAGGAGCTCTGTCGGGCCCTTTTCAAATCTCTCTCTAACGAGTCTTCGCTTGAGACTAAGTTCCACACTTCGAGAAATTTAATCACTCCATGGAAAAAATAATGATTAAGGGACCATACAAACCCCCTTGGAATATCATTTACGCAGTTAACCAGAAGAAGAAGAAGTCACAAGAAGTAGAACCGAGGCAAGAGTAACGTGATACCGATAAATCAATAACGCTTGGAGTGAGGGATAGTGTTACTACATGAAAATGACAACTCAAGACGTGGAGCCTGAGTGCCACATCATCCCATTCCCGAAGACTAGACGTGTTAGTAAGAACGGAACTCCAAGAATCTTAAAGAGCTCAAAAATTCACATAAAGCTCTTCGTCGAATATCTCAAGGCCTCCTCGAATATCTCTGCCAAAAAAAGAACCTCTAGGAGTCTTGGCCAAATTAACCACTCTAAACAAACCATGATGCCCACTATTGGTCCTCCAACAAAAGCCTCATCTAAGCAACCTATGACGAGCACCAAGAAGAAATCCCCACACATTTGGTCAAAAGTTGAGGCCCTACTTTTTTATGCTGCGACCTTGGTTCAAAATAATATTTCCACTTCATGTGATGCTCCCACGCATTTGACCGAGGGTTGAACCCTTGGATCCTGATGTCGTAGTCTTGGTACAAAATATTGTTTCTACTTCATGCGAGGCTCTCATGCATTCGGCCAAGGGCCACAACCTTGATCCTTGAACAACTTCTGAAACACGATTTTTGCCCATTTGTTCATCTATTGTGCCCCCACAACCAAGTACCCACCATATGGGGATGTAAGAACTTACAAAGAACTCAACTCCAAAACACCTATCCCTGAAGAGCCAAACATGAGGAACTTGAATACTCAATCTCCACAAGATTCTAAAGCTCCCCCGTAGATTTGGAGCCCTAAAAGCATCTCTGATGTTCTTCTGTATACTCGAAACATCAAAACCTCTCCTGAATTTCCACATGCTACCCTAAAGATTTTCTCCTAATCAAGGACCCTGAATTCTTTCTCAAAACGTTGTCTTATCTCGAGGCTCCCATATCATGATCAGGTGACAGTCGAGGCTCCCCGTCTAGTCGAGTGACCATCAAGGCTCTTAGTCTCACCGGGACTACATTAATACTCTTCGTATTTTAAGAAACTATCAAGGCTCTCTACCTTACAAGGACACTATCAAGACTCCCTGTCTCACCATGTAACCATTAAGTCTCCCCGCCTCGCTAGGTAACCATCAAGATTATGTGCCTCGCAAGAGTAACCATAAAGGCTCCTTGTCTCACCGGGTCACTTCCAATGTTTCATGCCTTGTCGGGCCACTACCATGACATCTTGCTCTGTGCGGATACTAAGGCGCTACCCGTAGCAGTAGAGGATATTAAGGGTTTCACTCCTCCTCGTAAAGCTTGAAGGATATTCGAGAACTCTAGAACTCATCCATTCTTGTGGTCGATACTCCCGAAAGGCTATAATTCTAACACTTGAAGCGAACTTCGCTCCTCAAATTACCAACCACATGACGACACGTGGTGAGCTTGGTTTATAAGTATAATTAAGTCTTTCTTGATAAGAGAAACTTATCCCTCAGACCCTCACATTTTACAACTGACTTTTTTTATTTAATTTATCTTTATATAAATGTTCTCTAGAGTTCTCCCCACCAAGGCGTGACTCGGATTCCTCCAGTTAGGATTTTTACTCTCATGTCTGAAGCAGTTTTTCGGGAACACACTCGAGTCTTCGTTAATGGTGTGATACCCTTGTGCATGCTCCTAAAATCTTATTCTCCTAATTGGCCGAGTTAAAACAAACACATCAAAAGTTATGTTGACGATTATTTTCTTATTCTCAACCATTTCAATTTGAGTTTAATTGAATGAAATAAGGGTTAATTTTATCATCATGATTCATTATATTTCATGCTTGTTCCATAGAACACAAGATTCAACAAGAATGGATAACATATATAGATATTAGTTTACAACATGTTGCATGTATTATTATAAGAGTAAGAGGAGTCTAAGCTAAAAATGAATTGGCTTAGGCTAAGCGGCCACTAATAAAGTGACACCTCATTAAAAAAGATCAGATCCGGCGGGTCGCTCCGATTCCACAAATTCATTGGGTGGGTATGAATTACATTTTAATGAGGTGTCATGTTATGATTGGTTTTGCTTAGCCTAAGCCAAAAATAACAGGGTTTAAATTTCTTTTCCTTTTATTATAATAAGTTTATTGTAAATCTCCAATATATTTTAGTATACAACTTTTTTTTTTCCTACATTTTTATTAGTTTATTTCGCATCGACTTTCATAAAACATATATGTAGTTAAACATATATTTAAAAATAATATTTTTTTTCCGTTAAATTTTAATAGAAAGAAAACCTATATATACAGTAAAGAAGACAAATTGATTCATGACAAGCTCATTCAAAGTGTTTTTTATGTGACACAATGTGACGTTGGATTTTATCTAATTCTCTTATTAGCAGAAGTCATTTGTGTATTATTAGTTTTATTCCACTTTTTAATATTTGTAAGTGCAAACATTTTAGATACAAAATTTTAACTCACATAAAGAAACATATATGACTTTATATGAAAAAAAATTTCTACCATGAAATACTACCCAGTACATGTGTGTGTATATATATATATATAATTTTTATAAAAAAATACAACGAAAGTGTCTCAAAGTTAACTTTATGAACCTTAAAAGTTTCAAGGACATACTACACATGTGCATTCAAGAATAAATTGTTGGGGCCACCCCACCTAGCTAGGACTTACTTTTGTTATTCCAAAACAACATTTAAGTAATATGTGAAAAATAAAATAAATAATAAATTTATTGACGGTTTTTGTATTTGAATTCAAGCACCATGAATCCAAAACTAAAAACCGTTTGCTTTGGCTACACTTAAGTTCCCTAAAGACTTTTTCAATATGGCTACAAAAACAACACAACACAACACTCTCAAATCTAATCTAATTTCATTTCCTCCATATTGAATCCAATTGATCATTCTGTTTCAAAAACAAATTAAACCTGAAATTAATTAATTAATTAATTAATGAAATGGCTCCTCGCATACCCAACATCTTTGTAGCCATATTGAATAGTTGCTTCTTGGTGATCTCTCTGGGCTGCCTAGGGTGCGGCCTCTATTTCTTGGCAATGGGAGAGTCTAAGTGCCACAAGTTGCTGGCCAGCCCTCTCCTCCTCACTGGCTCTTTCTTCTTCATCGTCTCCATGCTCGGATTCATCGCCTCCTGCTACGATAGCACTTTTTTCATGTACCTCTATCTAGCCGTCATGTTCGCCTTGTTGTTAGCCTTGATCGCCTTCACTCTGTTCGTCTTCATCGTCACCAACGACAGCGCCGGAAAGGCTGTTTCCCAGCGCGGCTTCGGGGAGTATCGCCTTGGGGATTACTCCAATTGGTTGCGAAACCATGTTGTGGATTCCAACCACTGGGATCAAATCAAGAGTTGTTTGGTTCAGGCTGAGGTTTGCCACAAACTTGCTGGACAAGGACAAGGCGATAAAGTTTCTCCTTTACAGGTATATATTGTTTTTCATCTTATACATTGTTATTGTTATTCATAAACAATATGATCATTTTTTACTAATTACACATAATTGAAAACTACTGTATTAATTACTGTTACAATATTGTTTGATCTTGACTTGGTAAAGAAAATTGAGTCTCTATTTCATAACTAACTGTTGTCCGTGCATAACACAGTTTATGTAATATTTTTGAAAAATTTAGTAGGTAAAAAGTCTTATTTGATCTATGAACTCTCCCATATGTATCTAATTTAATCCATGTATTTTTTATAAATAAAAAAAAAGTTTAATTAGTTCTTGAACTTTTGACTCAAAATGATTCGTGTCCTTATTTCCGTTAGTTTTTCTATTAAGTAATCTGGCATGAAATTTAAAATACATTAAATACAAAAATTTATTTAATAATTTTGCTAATTTGGCTTTCCACATGTATTAAATTACTCATATGACTAAATTGGAGTTTTTACATATTCATTAATATAAATATTATATAATTATGCTAACATATTATTTACAAATTATAATAAAACTATTAAACTAATCTATTAAAATAAACAACATAAATTTTCACCCAAAAAAAAAAAAATTAAACATAGTAAATTATTTAAAGAGTGAAATTTGAAATTTTAAGAAATTTTATAGTCTTATATCAATTATAAGCGGGTTGTGTGAATGAACACTTGACCAATCTTTAAAAGGTATATATATGAGATTATATCATAGGTTAACAATATATATTGTTATTATAGATATATTTGTAAAATATAACATTCTTAGTGTCTTTGGTTAGGATAACACTACAAGAAAAAGTGTGATCAGCTACGGATTTTTCCGTAGCTGATTATGATTTTTCCGTAGCTGATTGAATCAGCTACGGATCAGCTACGGGTAGGTATCCGTAGCTGTTAGACGCGTAGCTGATGCTCTGCGACGGAAATCCGTAGCTGATCTGCTACGGATTCAGCTACGGATCGTCCGTAGCTGATCTGCTACGGATTCAGCTACGGAGAATCCGTAGCTGATCTGCTACGGATTTTGCTACGGAAGATCCGTAGCTGATTTTGCTACGGATTCAGCTACGGGTAAATCCGTAGCTGATTTTGCTACGGATTCAGCTACGGGTAAATCCGTAGCTGATTTTGCTACGGATTCAGCTACAATAGTTCCGTAGCTGATTTTGCTACAGATTCAACTACAATTTCCCGTAGCTGATCTAATACGGAATAAGCTACAAATTGCTCATCGCTGATCTACTACGTAATCAGCTACGAAATATTGGTCGCTGTTAATTTTCAATATATATATCCGTATTATATATATATAATAAAATATATCCGTATTTGAACAATAAACTAATTAAAAGTTAGCAACTAATCCATACATATGTACTACTACCTAAACTAGCCAAATAAACTAAGTGTGATCACTGTCCGAAGGAGGAGGATGCGGGTACCGCGTGAAGAACAACATGAGGCGATCAAGGACAGACTCGATGTGCTGGACACGATCCAAAGTTGTACTATCACGCTCATCAAACATGTTGATGATGTCCTGTCGTGTGAACGCGTCTGAATGTAAAGGACGGAGTCCCTCTCCTGCTGCATGTTGTCTTGGGGGCGATCGCTCCCTGTCCAAACGAGCTCGGAGATGCGCAATCTCTTCCTGCATCTGCCTAATAACCTCTTGTTGGTTCGTTGATGGCCCAGCAGATGAGCCTTCCCCGTGTTGTCTATGACACTGATGTCGGGTCAAAGGTCCGTAGTACTCATGGGCGGCCGACCCTAACCCATAAAGACGACCCTTCTTGCTAACGCCACCAACACTCTCGTAGTAGAGCTGGACCAGATCCAGCTCCTCCCGAACTTGATCGCTCTCTTGTATCATCCGCCTAAATGTCTCCTACATATTTAAAATTATAAACACTTAATTAGTTTCGAGTAAATAAGCATAAATATAAATACAACATTTACTACAATATTGTATAAATAATTAGAAAGTCTTACGTGGATGTTCTGAGACTGAGGCGTGACGTACGTCCTTGGACAATCCTCATCCTCAGAATCATACCCCGGCTCTGGTCGTGAATGGGTAGAGAGGAAAACCTTATGAGGCTCTGGTAGTTTTCCATCCTTCACCTACACACAAAGAAAACATATACATGATGGACATTTGTAAAAATTTCGACAGAGTTTCGTTTGTATTTCTAACATTCCCAAAATTCAACCTAAAAAAATATTCACAAATATATTCCAATTTAGATTTGGGAACCATAACATAATAAAATCACATCAATCCCAGAAGAATTCCTTAACTAACGACAAAAGAATACAACATCATGGTAAGACTTCCTCAATACTTGTTAATCAAACTATCAAAGTATATTTCATAAGGATTATGAAAGAGATAACCAAGAAAGAAAGTATATTCAACAGAGGTATTCAAAGAGAACAAAGTTTATAGTGAGGAAATATACCATTCTATTGGCAGTTACGACCGCAGAGACCGACCCTCCTAGATGGGTAGCTGGAGCACGCCCGCCCGGTGCAGCTCCTGTGCGTCTGTTTCTTATAAATTAGGGAATGCAAAATGCTAATCATGTGATCTTATTTATGGTTAATAGAGAAAATTTTACAATTCCATGATGTATATTTCAAATGAGGAAGCCTTAGTCAATTTGATATAGAAAAGCATAAATGATAAACAATATAATATTTAAATATTTACATTAAGCTGGTACCTTGATTAGCCACACTAGACAACACAACTCACCAACTGCAGTATTCATAGAGCAATTCATGTGCTAATTTGATCAATTTACTGCATGGTCCATTAACAGGAGACATGACAAATTAAGGCTTAATTCACCATCCATAAAGGTTGGCAAGAGTTAAAAGAGATCACCTACCATAACAAGCTAAGATATCCAATTTATAAAGGAAGAAAATTATTAAACAAGCTTTTATGAGACAACAAAAACGCAAATAAATATTAATGCCAGTAACGGATGAATAAAATCTCAGAGTTCAAACATTTACTCTAAAGCAATTTAGCATCCATGAGCATGGACATTTAAAACATAGCTCATGGATATTTTTCATTTCTAACAGAAGTGAATGACAACTTAACATCCATGAGCTCAAATAAGGGAAATGGGGAACATAGGTTGTGCCAAAAGCAAAATATATAGGATAAACTGCTAACATAAATATTGGTGTTTCACTTGAAGCAAAATTCATGGAAGAAATTCCTTGAAAGTTGAAATGTGAATGAATTATAAAGCATAAAGTGGTGCCAACATTTCCAGCCTTCAACTTAGGGTAATCCTTGTGAAGGAATAATGAGAAAATGAAAAAAGGTACTATTACAACCTTACAAATACTTTGGAAATAAGATTAGTCAAAAGCTAAATAAATAACCCGTTTAAGTTTCATGTTTTAGGAACAGCCAACATATCAGTTCAGCATATTGACGAACACACATTGACACTACTCAAGTGACCAGAGTTGAATCTGATACAAAATTTAGGGGTGTTGTGTTCTGTTTCCGACTAATATAGAAGTCGCATTCAGAATTTAATATAACTTTTTTTGGTGTTTTCCTCAAAGACATTTGCAAACAATAAAACCTTTTATTCCTTTAAAGGAGATGATTAAAGGGTAGTCCAAGTGGCCAATATTTGTACCACCGACACCCTGCCCATAACTGCCATTTGGATAATATGGCAAATGTGGTTTAGAACTCCTGATATCTCATTTGGTCATTGAGTAATTGTAAAACTGTAACCATGAACAGCTCAATTCTGACAGATCAACAGAAAATAGTCTTCAAAGCCTCTTGAAAGATGAATGTGAATGCCATCAGGAAAAATGATACGAACAACCCATAAATTTGATATCCTTTAACCAATGTACCCATTTCAGTAGAAAACCTCAAGAACCAGCCAAATATTTTTAGTTCAACAAAAAAACAATTATGCCCAATTGGCATGTAACCATTGCATCCACAGTTAAATCCAACTTGAAACATAGGCATATCCTATTATGCTGTCCATCAGATCAAAAGGTTGCGAGTTTGGACCAAGTTTGGCACTAAGACAAGTGATTTTCGAAACTTCAGCAGTGATACATGTGAACTCCAGAGAGTAATAGCAGTGTTCTACTAACTGTTCTTTTCATCCTTTAATCTTATTATAGGGGAACTGTAAGAGCCATGATTAAGAGTCACCAGAGTGACAATTTATATATACTTAACACAGTATTGTTTATGAAAGCACACCACATTGCACTCAAGATCATAAGGAAATATATACATAGAAATGCAACCAGAGCACCAAATTAATTCAGAGCAAAACAACATTGCTATGACAAGTTGAAGATACTGAAAAGGAGCTCAAACCTGTGTGCTTGTCGGAGGCATCATGGAACTCTTGATCGTCCTCGGGTACAACCGCAGGGCAGGCAGCTCGGCGGGCCTTGGCGGAATTCGGAGAGACATTATTAGCATCCTTGTTGTCTTCTTCAGGGAACCTGACGACAATGACGGGGCAGACACAGTGGTGGACGCAGTAATCGCTGACGCTGCCGAGGCGGCTCTTGGAGTGGCGCTTGGAGGCACCGAATCCGCGGCTCCCCATAATCATCGCGCTGAGGCCGAGACGCTCGACCTCGAGGCAGAGGCGCTCCTTCATGTCGTGGTCCTTGACGATGTGGATCTTGAAGGGGATGTGGGCGTGGACGAGGGGCTGGGACAGATCGTTGGCCTTGGTGTTGGTGAAGGAGTCGAAATCGTCCTCAAGCTTCTGTGCGGACTCCTCGTCGTCGGTGTCGTGGACGGAGAGGTCGATAGCGCCCCAGTCGGCGCCGTAGAGGACGCTGGTGGGGCGGACGTGGAGGAGGATGACGGCGTCTCCGGGGCGGACGG